>OMOU01078819.1:4577-21865 GCA_900312585.1 Malacocephalus occidentalis | reverse complement strand
AGTACTACACCTTTCTTGAGTCCCCCTACGACAACCATTCCCATTTTTCTGATTGGCAAATAAAGGAACTTTGTATATACGTCCGTGTTCTGGTTGTACTGCATCTGGATCCAAAACCACACCATTACAATGTTCAATATTTCACCAGTGGTGTCTCACCATCACATTCCCAATCCCCGGAGTGCACAGGAGAGGGCCATTAAATGAATGTCATCAGCTGTCCAAAATGTACTGAAAACGCTGGAAATACAGAACCCTAATAGATTAATAATGAATGAATGCTATCTTCTAATACTGTGCATATACAAAAGTATGTGAACCCTTTGGAATTACCTGGATTTCTACATAAATTGGTCATAAAATGTGTTCTGATCTTCATCCAAGTCACAACAATAGACAAACACAGTCTACTTAAACTAATACCACACAAACAATGATATGTTTTCATGTTCTTATTGAACACACCATGTAAACATTCACAGTGCAGGGTGAACCCCTCGGCTAATGACTTCTCCAAGAGTTAATTGGAGTCAGGAGTCAGCCCACCTGGAGTCCAATCAATGAGACGAGATTGGAGGTGTTGGTTAAAGCTGCCCTGCCCTATAAAAACACACACCAGTTTTGATTCTCAAGAAGCATTGCCTGATGTGAACCATGCCTCGCACAAAAGAGCTCTCAGAAGACCTACCATTAAGAATTGTTGACTTGCATAAAGCTGGAAATAGTTACACAATTATCTCTAAAAGCCTTGATGTTCACCAAATCTCTGGCACATGCTATCATCTCTGTTGACAAATCTACGATACGTAAAACACTAAACAACAATGGAGTTAATGGGAGGAAACCATGGAGGAAGCCATTGCTGTCCAAAAAGAACATTGCTGCAAATTTGAAGTTTGCAAAAGAGCACCTGGATGTTCCACAGCACTACTGGCAAAATATTCTGTGGACAGATGAAACCAAAGTTGAGTTGTTTGGAAGGAACACGCAACACGATTTGCAGAGAGAAAAAGGCACAGCACATTAAAATCTCATCCCCACTATGATGTATGGTGGAGGGAGCCCCAGGGCTCCTTTGCTGCCTCAGGGCCTGGACAGATTACTATCATCAACAGAAAAATGAATTCTACGTTTATCAAGACATTTTGTAGGAAAACTTAAGGCCACCTGTCCACCAATTGAAGCTCAACAGAAGATGGGTGGTGCACACTGTACATTTGTGAGGATGTAACGCTTAATTTGTAGAAAGCTAACAATTAAGGTTCATTTTATTTTAATGAACTCTATTTCACACATCATGGTATATGTCATACATGACTTCATGTGATATTGCATTGATTGCACTAATGGTGTCTCATGGTGTCTTGAGGACAGCAATAGTCAGCTATTGCTGGCCACTTCCAGGACATATTCACGGGACTGCTGTCCTCTACAGCTACAGCCACCCTTGCTGTGAACCACCTCACATTGGGACCTCCTCACAGGGAACCTCCTCACAGGGGGACCTCCTCACAGGGAACCTCCTCACAGGGGACCTCCTCACAGGGGGACCTCCTCACAGGGGGACCTCCTCACAAAGAACCTCCTCACAGGGGATCTCCTCACACAGGGACCTCCTCATAGGGAACCTCCTCACAGGGGGACCTCCTCATAGGGGGACCTCCTCATAGGGGGACCTCCTCATTGGGGGACCGCCTCATTGGGGGACCTCCTCACAGGGAACCTCCTCACAGAGGGACCTCCTTACAGGGAACCTCCTCATAGGGAGCCTCCTCACAGGGAACATTTTCACAGGGAACCTCCTCATACGGAACCTCCTCACAAGGAACTGCTGGCCCTTGGCCACCCCTGTAGTCATGTTGTCTACTGTAATTCTCTAATAATGAAAGTGTGCTATAATGGTCCTGGGGTCTTGACCTGGCTTTAGCTAGCTGTGGAGCAACGGTTAGTGCTCTCTGGTACCCCCACAGTCTTAGAATTGTTCCTCCTGGACTGAGACTCAACATCTTCACACTTGTTTTGCCAAAGTTCAGAGAAGTCTCACGTATCATTTCAGAGCCTCTATGTCATCAAGGCAGGCACTCAGGCTTTGTTCCTCATCCTTGATAGAATTGTGCAATGTGGATGATTCTGTGGTCATGGCTGATTTAACAACCACAAACCCTACTCTGGCAGCTTGAACAGCTGTTCTAATGATAACCATTTCCCTCTCTAAGATTGTTTGGACCTTCATTTTCATCATGGCAATAAAGTCTGTGCACAAGGGGGAAAGCAGCTAAGTAAATGATGAAGCACTGCGGGCCTCTGTCCGGGCCTCTGTCCGGGCTTTGAGGCGTTGAGTAAAAAGCCTGCAGATCTAAGGGACACACGTCCTCCAGCACAGGTTGCTCCATAGGACCTCCCTTCACGCCAAATCATTGTTTGTCGGACACATAAGGACAAGACAATAAATTGGACAGAACAGACCAAATATCATTGCCTCTTCAATACTGCATTTTACCTCCCTGTACCCAACGCATTCCTTGAGATTGATATGCAGGGGCTCCTTTCAACGGTTTTATTTCAGAAAGAGGTGCCTGCTGGCAGTCAGTCCAAGGTGCCCTGCAATGTTTACAAACGCATCCTCTCTCATTTTAGGAGTCTAGAGACAGCAGTAATGGAAAGTGGCACTCTCTCGCCAGCACTCTCTCTTATGCTGGACATTTTGTAGGCCTAGGCAGCCACAGTGTTGATAGCCAAGATGAAAAGTCCTGTAGCAATGTGTGATTATTTCTACATTAGCATGACAGGTGGCAGCTTACACCCTTTTGGATTACATGAATACATACATTTGAAAAAGTTGTTGAGTGCTCACTGATGAGACCTGGTGTAATACCAGCTACCATGGAGGCTTACTGTTATCTGGGTACATATCTACACTGAGCCTTAGGTATTCTAGTGTAGAAAGGTGAACACTTCTGTGAAAGCTTTTCATACAATGTCTCGTTGCTCCATTCTTCTTCTGTTCTGTTCCACATACAACATAATATAAATTGATCTTAAAATGCAATTGTGTGCATTTCCCCTCAGAAATAAAATTCCAAACAGAGATGAATAAAAGTAACATTAGGATTATTTTTAGATAAATGTACAGCAGAGGTCAATTTCTTGATTTGACCTATAACTAACATTCATTACATTTTTCAAATGAATTCTCACATCAGGTAGTTATGACCATGTGTGACTTGCGATATTCAAAAACGACATGGTTTATCTCAAGGGGTTTATCCTATTTTGTAAATGTGTATCATCTGTACTTATAGGCTGTATATTTATGTAAGTAATGTAAGAGCCTAAGTGCATTTTATTTGAACAAGAAAAAGATTTAGTGAGGTAGTTGCTGACGTAAATAGAGACATGAGGGGTGATTACAGATTAGACACAGCTGGGAGCAGACAGGACACATGGCAAACATAGAACTAGACGTGCTAGACAAGGAACACAAATACAAAAAAATCAAAAAAACGTACAAAGTCACAACCATGACATAACTACTGCACAGTGCTCAATGACGTATTTCCCTGTGGCCTTCCTCCAGCTGCTCCTGGGGAACCCCCTGTTATTTCCCGGAGGTATAATCCCTCCAGAGTGTCCTTGGTCTGCCCCCGGAACTTCTCCTGCAGATTTCCAAAGTATGGTACAGCTCCAAGGGGAGGGCTCCCAAAGGGTAATCTCCAACCAGTGGCAGACCGAGATAATAATTCAGGCGGGGAAGTTAACGTCAGTCCAGGCCAATGTCCAAAATATTTGATAATGTTTGTACCAGCAAGATATCTTCAATGTCGAATTATCATTTACTTTAATTTGCCGCGGTCCTCCCCCCAAACATTTTTTTGTCTATCTGACTTTGTTACATACTATTGCAACACAAGGTCTGTCCACAAAGCAGACATACAATGAAATACACAAAATTGTGTGTAATCTGTAAGCATCGTTACACTTGGTACAGAGGATTGCATTGTGTCCTTGGAAGCCTGCACTGTACTGTGGTCTGACGAGAGAGGGTCAACTTCCCTTAGAGAGAGCATGGTCTGGATGTGCCACCACTGACCTCCCCTTCTTCCAGACCTGGCAGAAGAAATTATGCCTGACTAGGGGACGTGTTCATTCATAACTTTGCCAGCTACCTTCAAAAGTGTTGCACCATCTATGTTTTGCTTTTCCACATCCCTATTACCATACCAAGGACAGCACAAGAGAAGGTATGGACAGAAGAGATTTGCAGAGCAGGACCTGCTCCCATGTCGCCATCACAGACGCACATGTCTTAATGCACAATAAAGGACAATCAAAGGAACAAAGGAATAAGAAGAAACTGAATAATCGATTTTGAAACAAAATGCTGTGTAAATACAAATATAATATGCAAATATATCTCGGCAGCAGTTGGGGAACCAGCTCAATCAGACTGGGGCACTTTCTGAAATACACCCAACAGTACACTCAACAATGATCATCATTAGTTTGTAATTTATAATAAATTAACTTTATATATAAAATAATAAGATTAAATGTGAATAATAATAAAGAATGTAGAATGCATGTGCATATTCATTTGTGCATGTCTTTTCTGCATGAAGGTATGTTTATGAATCATAAACATCTGTGTTTATGTGGTCTGTGGTGGAGGCTCAGAGCTAGCCAGCCAAAGCTCAGGAACAGGCCTAGGTACCTCAGGGCTAGCCAGCTCAAGTTCAGGAACAGGCCTAGGCACCTGAGGGCGAGCCAGCCCAAGGTCAGGAACAGGCCTAAGTACCTCAGGGCTAGCCAGTTGAAGCTCAGGAACAGGCCTAAGTACCTCAGGGCTAGCCAGTTGAAGCTCAGGAACAGGCCTAGGTACCTCAGGACTAGCCAGCTCAAGTTCAGGAACAGGCCTTGGTACCTCACGGCTAGCCAGCTCAAGCTCAGGAACAGGCCAAGGCAACTGAGGGCTCACCAGCTCAAGCTCAGGAACAGGCCTAGGTACCTCAGGGTTAGCCAGCTCAAGCTGAGGAACAGACCAAAGCACCTGGGTGCTAGCCTTAGGCCAGGGGTATTCATTTCACATCTTAACAATCTCAACCAATGTAATAATGAACAATTTCAACACATCTTGACAACAGAACAACTTAACACTTCCTTTTCTCTCTTTTTCTCTTATATCCCATTCCCCCACTTTTAGAATTGTGCTTTGTCTTGTAGTGGCGCATGTAATAATTGCCACAGTCTGGGAACAAATGAGACATGCTAGTTTTTAACTGCCTGTCCTGTCCTGTCCACTGTCTGTCCATTCTTCATGAAAGGCTGTTTAATGGCTTCATTAAAGGCTACCTTTCTCTTTTTAGAACACGCCATACTCCAACTGTTTCTCTCTTCTCGTCTCGTGTGTATGTTTGTTTCTACTCACTCACCAATCTGATTGGCTGACCAGCATAACATTACATTATGGGCCGTTAAGCCAGTGTTGTCATGGCCAGAAAAGATGCGGCTGTTAAAATCGAAACGCTCCAATTCTCAATAATTTAGCGGTTATAGGTCCGGGTCTGGATGGGATGGCGTCTGGATCCAGACCCGGCCGTGGTACGTCTATTTGTGACCTATGTTTTGGACATTTGGGTAAAGAGATCACCACCTGGTGGTGAGTTGGATCAGATAGCTGATTCGCCCTGAGATGCTGAAGGCTCTGGATATTGTTGGGCAGTGGAAGACCAGGGTGGTGGTCCCCATTTTTCTTTTAAAAAGGGACCGGACAGTGTGCTCCAAATATTGGGGAATCTCTCTGCTTAGCCTCCCCGGGAAAGGTTATTCCAGGGTGCTAGAAAGGAGGCTCCAGTCGATTGTCAAACCTCAGCTTCAGTAGGAACAATGTGGATCCAACCCTCACGCTTGGTCAAGCTTTGGGTAGTGACTGAAAGAACGAGATTGCGGATTCAAGCGGCCAAAATTTGTTTCCTCTGCTCAGCCATAGAGATGAGGGTGAGGAGCTCAGATAGAGGAGGGAGCTCGAAGTAGGGCTCCACCAAATTGAAAGAAATCAGCTGAGTTTGGTCATCTGATTCGGGATACCTCCTGACCGCCTACCCTTAGAGGCACATCTGACTCGGAGAAGACCCCGGGGCAGACCCAGAACCCGCTGAAGGGATTATATATCTCATCTGGCCTGGGAAGGTCTTGGGATCTCCCAGGAGGAGCTGGAGAGTGTTGCTGGGGAGAAGGAAGGGCTACCTGCTACCACCGCAATCCAGCCCCAGATGAGTGGAAGAAAATCGATGGATGGATGGATAGATGGAACCATACTAACAGGTAATTTTCTGGTTCATCAGGTTGAGCAATTCATAGAGGTGTAAATTAAAATGGTTGTTTTTGTTTATCTACATTGATAAATATGTAATATGCAACATCCTTGCCTTTGTGTTTCACATTTATGTGTTCCTATAGATATTGTAATAGAAAACAAAGAAATGTGTGAGCAGCATAACTTTTTGGGTAATTAAGAGCATCCACACAATGTATTTCAACAAGGTCATTATCATTTCTGTTTCTTCTTGTCCCTTAGTTGAGCTAAGGGGCTGACTCTAATGAGCGTTCCTTGGCTGTATTCACCTCAACCACATAACTGCTCCCCTTCCCCCAACCCGAGGACATTTTACAGTAGTAGTTTACAGAAGTAGGAAATAGACATTTACTGTGGTCCCTTCTCATAGGGTTCAGTTCAGCCTGAAACCTCAGTATTTGTCAGCAGTATCTGGCACAATGCCCGTATGAGAACACCGGCTGACAATGTATGTATTAGTATGAGTCCTGCTGAGTCTTTTCATCTTTGTCAACCTTTCTGACATTAGGTGTATTCAATAACAACCGTGCCTTGTTAAGATAATATCAGTCAATTGGGGAATATCTATGGGGAATATCAAGGACATTTAAGTATGATACAAGTAGCTTCATCTGATGTATGATTATAAAAGCCTATTTTACTTCAAAGTAAAACAGAATTGCAGTGTGAAATGTGATTTCACCTGATTTTGAAAAAGCTACAAAATACATGTTTTGAAATGTTAGTCACAAAGAAAGTGTTGCTATATGTAGATGTTTTGGTCATATTTTGGAAATAAAGAAATACATAAAAAAATCAAACATGCAAAAGTGCATTGAGAACTAAGCCATGTCAGGTATCTCTGCCACAGCTGTTTAACATCAACATTGAGTGCCTCTCAATGCTCGATGGGGAGAACCGATGCTCCGACCCGGGAGAAGACACCACATGAACCCAGTGGACAGCACACCTGATCAACAGTCGTCAGTCAAACACACTTATTGGAAGTCGATTTGGATAAGGGCTTTTTCCACATGCCCCTGAATGTGAATGTCATTGTAAAAGCACATTGGTGGCTCATCCACCCACCCCACCAGGGTGGGTCCTCCACCCACCCCAGGGTGCTGGGAGCATGAGCGAGATCATGGGATGTACGGCAGAAACATGGACAGGAGCCTCACTGGCCCTGGTCACCTCACCCGATTCGACATCAATACAGAGGGTCATCCTGACACACATTACTGTTGTTTTGTTAACAAAGGGTTAACAAAGGAAGGAAAAGTGAAAAGCGATGGTGTTGCATGGAACATGTTTGTTTGTTGTTTGTGTTGACACCCCTGTGCATGGCTATGCCGTTAGCCCCTATTCATTATTATCACCCTCGGAGCAATCTTGCCCTTTACGTGCATCAGCGTGCATTTGGCCTCGTTTGCCACATTGGCTTTTAATGGCCATACTTTATCACAAATGGCCATACTTTATCGAGTGTTATCACGTTGCTCGTATTGAGTGCTGGATTTATTTCACTTGGCATAAAGCTCACAATGTGAATGGAATATTGCCCACGGACACACTTTTAAAAGAGACTCTTGGTGGCCAGTGATATCCAGTTGGGCCAAGAAATATGGTCACTTTAACTGTTATGGGAGAATTTATCATGAAGCATCGTCGGGATCTTGTAAGAATGTGTGCTATATGAATGAACTAAGTGTGGAAAGACTCTGAGATATAAAATGTAATATAAGACTATTTGTTATGTGTTTGAACTGAGAGGACATCATTACTTACATTTAGTGATTTGACGAGGAGGGCACATCGACACCTTCTCAGGACACTAGAGCCACAGGGGTCAGGAGGAGTGTGTGGAAGAATCAGAGAAGCAGAGGGGGTTCCTCAAGAAGGACAGCGGGCATGAAAGAGTCGGCCACATTTGAATACACGGGAGGTTGGGGGAAAACTCAAAGAAGAGAGAGCACACCTCACCTGGACACCCAGGTATCCAGACAGGATGGAGCCAACATTTGAGTAAGCTTCATCAAAGCAACTGACCTCACCATTTGTTTGCCCTGGTTCTTAAACCTTAAAGCGTTCGCTACTCGCACTCGCCCCTCCTCCTTCTGGTGCTTTTGGTGCAGTTCAAGTCTATATGGAGGCAAGCTAATGGTGAACAGACTGCAGTTATATTGTACTTTTCAGACCTGTGGCTGATGCTGTGTCTTGCTCGGGGTCGACACTTAGTTGGGGGATCAAACCACTGACCTTTCCGTTGCCAAACAACCACCCTACCTCCTGAGACACAGCCGCCCAAAGCTAATTATTGAAGTTGTTCTCTATAGAGAGAATTCACAATGTGGATTTACGCAAGAGAGAGAAAGAGAATTTCATTAACCCATGGTGTCAAAAACATTGGTCAGAGTGTAAGCGAGTAGTTATCTAATGAAGGAGGGAATTCACACTCCACACAAGCTGCAGCACGATGGAGGGGCAGCGGAAGAACTGCATCAGGATTTGTTTTCACTCCTCAGATGCATGTCTTGTGTGTGATTGGCAAACAACTCAGTTGTTGTTATTTTTGTAAATAGGATGGAACAAGATGAGACGAAACATGACTGACTTCCGTGTCCATATTCTAAGAGAAATCTATACAGATGGTTGGTGGAAAAACCTGCCTTTTACTGCATAACAGAATTAGACAATAAAACTCAGAAAACTGAACAACAATGACCAATCCCAAAACTATAAACAGTAAAAACATAACAATATATAATATCTAAACCAATGATTACATGAAGATGACAAATAATGCAGTGTCAGTGTTTGATATATACTACAGTATCGTGTAATGCGATATGGCAATATGCTGCAACAGGCTATGATAAATATGTTGTGTGCCAGAGGGAGTTGACAGATGCTCTGCAGGAAGGACCTGGAGGTTGCAGGAGTGGCTGCCAGGACAACAGTTCACAAGCAGGAGGTAGTCTTACATATTAGACGTTAGATTTATATCTAAGCTCTGGCAGAGGACAAGCACAAATCTGGGTGAACTGGGGGTTTCATTTTATTTCGCCGAAAATTATTTAGTATTTCAACCAATCGCATTGCTGAGGCCGGGATCTATAAGCGTGCGTCAGATGGATTGCGTCTCTCCTGGAAACAACCTGCCCAGTGGAACCACAACAGACGTGATGGTTGACCAATCGTCTTGGATCCAGACTTTTCAGAAAACTTTGTGTAACTTCGCCCCTCAAGCATTTTGGCTTCCTTGTCCAATGTCTGGGCATGACATCATTAATCCAGCAACACCAACTCATGGATCAACGCCTGTATTTCCCCCTCCCCCCTACTTCACCATGACCTACTTTCTACTTCCCAGGTTAGCATCTAACCCCCCCTCCAGTCCCCAATGCACCGAGGACTTTGCCAGAATAATGAAAAGAGGACGAGGTGGTGGGTGTGGCATGGGGGGTGATCGAAGGTGACACATGACAAATGGAATGCACGTACAACTTCTTAAAATAGGGTTGAGATGGTAACAAGCTGGAGGGGATCCAGCCCCCCGGGGAAGCAGCTGACCTCTGTCCCTTGGTTTTCCAGCATCTGGTGCCTCCGATATGGGCCAGTTAGATGGAGGAGCATGAGCCAAGCGCTCCGTGCACTCTCCATATATTACCTGGGCCACAGCATGGCTTGTAATTGGCTTGCCATTTTGTGTGTGTTACAAGTTGATACAATCTGTTTCCACAAGGAAAAGGGGGGGTGACATTTTCCTGAGGAAAAAATGTTATGAGCGTAAGAGACACTGAAACCAGCGTGGAATCGTTTTGTCATGATGCAGCGAGGGGACATGGGAGCATAGAAGCCAGCCTGGCTACTTCTGTGATGATGTCCTTGTTTTTCCATACAAATAAATAAGCAGGAATGTTTATTTTTAGAACGATAATACATCAACGGCTATCTCGGTATGTCTGTTTATTTCATTCTCAGTGTGGTTCTAGGTGTAACCAGGATTTATCACTGGCAAAACTTCATACTGAGAGGAAATATTGATTAAAAGAAAGTGAGTATTTATTAATTTGTTTAGTTGAGCAGTATTCAGTCTTCTAAATTGTGTTGTGATTTTAGTGAATTCTTTGTGTTTTTGGGGTCTGCCATGACAGGACGCCAATGGAAGCAGAGAGGGAAATGAAGACAAGAGAAGAGGGGGGAAAATGAGGGTCTAAACTTGAGGTAAATTGTGAGAGAATTGAGAAGGTCATGTTCCTTAATAGGATGGCCTTTACGGTTTATGCAAATGCTGGCAGTTTACTGCTCTTCAGGCCATTTGAAAACACTTGGCTGCTATCTATGGGGAAACAGCTATTATCGAGACAAAATACCCATAATCCCTGGACTGCAATGATAGCCATCACATTCTCTTGCAATGCAGCCAATGTAGACAATGAATACTGCGTCTGCAGTCTGCGTCTGCAGCCCAAGTCACAGGTGTGCCTTAGCAAACCACTCACCCACATGACGCCACACACGCTGTCTGCCATCTGCCCGGTACAGTGAAAACTGGGATTCATCCGTGAAGAGAACTCTTCTCCAAAGTGCCAGACGCCATCAAAGGTGACCGACTTGAGTGGGCAAATGTCCACTCAAGTCGGTTACGACGACAAACTGCAGTCAGGTTAAGACCCTGGTGAGGATGACGAGCATGCAGATGAGCTTCCCTGAGGTGGTTTCTGACAGACGATCTTGCAGGTGAAGATGCCGGATGTGGAGGTCCTGGGCTGCCATGGTTACACGTGGTCTGCGGTTGTGAGGCCGGTTGAATTCTCAGAAGCGAATTTGGAGACGGCTTATGGTAGAGAAATGAACATTCAATTCACGGGCAACAGCTCTGGTGGACGTTCCTGCAGTCAGCATGCCAATTACACGCTCCCTCAAAACTTGGGACATCTGTGGCATTGAGCTGTGTGATAAAACTGTACATTCCAGAGTGGCCTTTTATTGTGACCAGCCTACGGCACACCTGTGTAAAAACCATGCCAAATTTAAACAAGTGTGTGAACAAAATTTGAGAGAAATAGGTATTTTGTGTACATAGAAAAAGTCAGATCTTTGATTTCAACTCATGAAAAATTGGAGCAAAATCAAGTGTTGCGTTTCTATTTGTGTTCAGTGTACATACGTTACACACAGTGCGTGAACACCAACACAAACCTGCACCTCAGTCCACTTCAGTATAAGACGTTCAATCATTCAGGAGGTGGAATTGAACTGACGGAGTCAGGATCCTTGTTTCACAACAGGGGAGCATTTTTGGTCGTCACCCACTGGGAACAGGCCAGCTAAAGAGAACAATCAACACAAGACAAGAGCTGGCTTACTAAAACATATTCTTCCTCCACAGAATACAATCTCTGCAGTTTATAAGGTGACTCATTCTTTTGGGATGGATGGCTGTATGGCTTGTTAGCGATGTTCTGGTCCTCTCTTACTCTGCTATAGCTATTGGTATGGTTGTTATGTTTTGTGTGCCTAATTGAACATAAAGTGAGCGTTGGATTTGCTAAGATGACCGTTAGTAGACGAAACAGAAGGTCAGTGGGATGTCACGCCTGCTGAAGGGATGTCACGCACAGCTTGGTAGAAATGTCAATACAATCCTCTTTTAATTTCCACTTTTATGCTCAAATAAATGTTAATAAATAACACCGTTTGAAACCTTGGCAGACACATCTCATTCTTAAGATATAAAACTGGCTTGAAAATGCATTTGAACTTGAATGTATGATTAGACAACCTTAACACCAGAACTGCGGGGTAAGGACTCCAGATGTTCTGCTCACTTAATTGTAGCCTTAAGTCAGCACAGTCGGTAAACATTAATAAGACAGCAAGGGATAAAGGGTACATAATGGCAATTAAAAATGTGTGTGTGTGTTTGTGTGTGTGTGTCCCAGATAATACAAATATGTATAAGTATAGAATTTATGCGGGAAACATGTAGTATGCAGAGCATTTCCCAATCGGCAAGGTGTTGCCAGAGACATCAGCAGTTGGCTGAAAATGTCAACGTGTTGTTTGGACAATGAATCAAAGCTGCACTCTCTGCTCTATTGACAAAATCATGACGAGGAAACCGCCAAAGAACAGGCAATGTCCAAAACCCGGAGATCAGTCAATACAGCTAACGGGCAGGCAGGGTCTACAACTAGAAATGTGGGCTAGCTTGGCGAAATTCGCAAAACAATCTGGCGGGGAATAAAGGGAAGTTGGCTGGGATATCTGATGAGGGACTGATGAGGAAATTCGCTTCAGGTGAGGAGATTGAGTGGACAAAACCAGGTGAGGGAAACAGGCTGAATGCAGGGCAGAATTGAGTGGCTGGATCTGATACGAGATACGAGAGTTTGTGAGATGCAGGCAAACAAAACCAGATAAATGAAATAACCTAAGAATCAGTGATATTTGTGACAGTTTTAGTGTGTTTAATTTGCATGCGGTGTCGTGTGCTAACAGACTCTTTTTATGTGGTGGTGTGCGGAAGCATTTCTTGGATTTCTTGGTGGTTTATGGTTTTTAGAAGGCCTACAAGGCTAACTTAGACATTAGTATGATTTATTCCCCCGAGTATAAAATCACTCGTGACGGCAGGGTGTCTAGAGGGGGCTATGGAGTTCACTACTGATAACGTCCATTCAATCGAGTGATACCGTTGAAACATTATGAACAGAATATGACGTTGCGATCCAACATCATATGTGTGCTATTTGGGGTGTGTGTGTGTGTGTGTGTGTGTGTGTGATTTCCCCTGGGGAACCCTCTGTAAGGGTCCATACTAAAAGCAATCGTCTGCTGACAAATTCACTGGAAACAGATGGAAGCGGTCAGGTGACAGGCAGGCCAATCAAAACTCCCATTCCACCCAATGTTCCGGAAGCCATTTTGGCAGGGTAGGCCACGGTGTACATTATCTGTACCTGCATGCTGTGTGTACGCTGTATCGCCGGAGGTGAAAGGCGCAGATAAGTGGATATTTTGATTGGATTGATTGGATTTTTTTTCGACATCTTCTTTTGCACAAATCGGCACTAACATCGGCACTAACGACTTACAAGCAAGATACACTTTTGGACATAAAGTTTTGTCTGCAACAATGTTTCTGGGATACTTTTTCCATTAATCCTGAGTGGCCAGCGGAGGTCGTACGGGCGAGCCACAAAAACAACATCTCCAGGGAAACGGAGGAGGAACCACTGAGAGAAACGGAGCGGGGTTCGGCACAGGCTGAGAGTCCAGGCACACCGTCCCCCTCTGCCCAGCATCCTTCTAGCTAATGTCCAGTCTCTGGAAAATAAGTTAGATGATATTAGAGCGAGGATTCGATTCCAAAGGGACATAAGGGACTGTATTGCCTTTTGTCTGACGAAATCATGGCTGACCCCGTTGGTGCCAGATCAAGTCACCTGCCCGACTGAGTCCAAGCGAACAAGACGGAAGAGTCAGGGACATCCAAGAATGGATGGGGTTTGATTCATGACCAACAACAAGTGGTGCAACCCTAAGGATATTAAGACTAAACATCATTATAAAATCGTGACAAACAAAGCTTAAATAAAGCACTCTCGCTGGTGCATCCTTTCAGGAGCAGATGTGAGGGGTGAGTGTGTCCTGAACCACCGCTTTGACCCTCTTTGCATACCTAGCTTGACCCGATCTCCATTCACTGTGTGGTCGTCAGGTGTGTGCGTTCCTTGGTTTTGTGTGTCGTGTATTTTTCCGAAAGACATCTTATCATGGATCATAAGTGTCACTATGCATGATCTCATCATCCCAAATGGCAGCATTTTAAATTGGTATAAACCATAGAAGGTCGATTTGTCCTTGGACTCTGTAGATAAGGGAATCTGCCAGTAGCCCTTAGTTAAATGCAGTGTCGGAAAAAAACGAGCCGTGTCTCGCTGATCGAGGAGCTCGTCAACCCGAGGCACGGGATATGCATCGAATTTAGACACGCGGTATTCACCTTGCGGTAGTCGACACAGAAGCAGATAACCACGTGTGGCTTATTTACCAGGTCCTGGGTGTGGGGTCCTGGGACTGAGGCGGAGGCAGGGTCTGCCCTATACCCCCCCCGGGTGGTTAGTGCGCCGAGGCGGAAAGGGGTTTTGGGTCGGTGACGGGGAGCCGGTGCGACTCGACGGCCCTGCCCTGTTCGATGACGACGGCCCCCCATGGTAGCAGTCCTCGCCGGAAAGGCAGGGATGGGACTTGGCGGTCCTTGTTGCAGGGGCGTGCTGGAAGGGCCATATGGTCTTCTCCTAGGTTGATCGCGGCATCCTCTCAGCCATTGCTGCTGGTAGCGCTTGCACGAATCCCTCTCGCACCACCTCTGCCACCCAGACGCTTCTGCCGAGAGTTCGAGCACCTGGACGAAGGTGTCGATATCGCTCCCTGGTGGCATGTTCGGGATCGACGCGGTGAAGGGCCACTCCAGATCCCCACCTGGTGCCGGTTGCGTTGTCTGATCCGCCGCTGCGCGTATCGTGAGTAGCAAAGTGTGTTCTGTCACCCTGCCACTGACGGGGCTTGTATGGCTTCTGCCGGAACAATATTGGGGGGACAGAGTCATTTGATTAAAATCATTCCAGGGTTTAATCATCAAAACAAGTCGCTCATGTGCGTTTAAGGAATAACAATTGTGTGGAGAGGGGTACAGTGTGTTAGGAGCACACAGGTGTTAATTGCATTCCGTTAATTGCACCCATTCCCCACAGCTGCGTCAAATTCCAGGCATTTTTGCCGCTCCCCTTGTCATTGCCTGTCAACGCTAGCCACGCCCCCTCGTAGCTCACAGCTACATGTATGTTGATACAAAAAATGCATATTTTAGAGCATGTCTTATGTCTTATACACATTTGACTCGTTATGTTACGCACCATATAACAACCATACTTAGCAATGATTACTACATGAAACCAACGTCCGAGCTTCGAGGTCCAATGAAGTGCATAATTAATTAATTCTGAAGTACTCAGTAAACAGACATCAAGGTGATTATTCACCTACTCCCTCTACTGCTGTCGACCAAGGACCAGACATCAAATATATCTGGAGCATCTAGACTCCGTGACCCTCCAATTCTATTACTGTCAGGCACACAGATGCTGTTTGGGAAGAGATGGCATTACAGGAATGCTGCTGAAATACCGTCGTCTGTGGATCCCACCGGCACGGCATGGACACTCGGTGTAGAGACACACCTGCATGCAGTGCCTTGTTAGACGCACATTAAAACACAGTCATGTGACAATCTTTGAGACTGAAATATTGAATATAAGGCATAGGTACTAATGTTGCTGTCAGAAGAAATGTCCTGCACAGTATGCACATGTACAAAAAAAAACACTTTTCAGCTGGCAGTATATAGTCAGTGGAGGGTAAGGAAGGATATAGAATCACTGTTGTCACTATTAAAGGTGCTCCATTTAAAGACTTTTATAATGACTATTGTTACTTTTATGAAAAGGGGCAATCATGTTTTTATAGTGTCTCTAGTTGCCTCATTAAAACACTTCATATATATGTTATAGATGTGGGCTGAATAAAATTGTTTTAACTGCTTTGAAACAAATTGCAGTAAACATATTATAAATAGACACTCCAACTGAGTGGACCGACAGCTCAGTTTCCTGTTGTTATTTTTCATAATGGTAAATAGACCTCAAGAAACAGCAATTGTATACTATTTTATTAATTGAAACATGTGTGACCACATGTGAAAAATGTAAACATGAAACACAAACTATAGTCATTAATCACATTAAAATCATTCGACATTTCCAATTGTTTAGCTGCAAGCCCGTATTTTAACAATGAACTGTATGCCATACAATAGGTTTAGGTTAGCTTGATATTAGCCAGCAGTCTGTATCGGACTGTTGGCCTCATTCTTGGCAAAGTTCATGATATGTATGCATGATTTAAAATACATTTTTGCCACGCTTAGTATGCAGCATTTTAATTGCCGTGAGATATGGCTCTCAACTGTGCGTAGTGTAATTGTCAATCCAGAACATGGTTTACAGCTTTGCAGCGTGCAGCATACAAAGTGGAGGCTCAGGACCTCATATGATTTATCAATAGTAAAAAGCATTCATAAGTGAAGTGACTATCAGATGAAGGGAAACTTTTGTGAATCTCTGATGATACAGTTCTCTGACAGAGCTTGATCAGAGCTAACGCTGCCCACCGATGCGCGCCAGATCGCTGCGTAATATGCTAAGCTAAGCTGCGTGTCGCTGCGGCCAGACTCGGAGCGCATTGAGCCTAAGTGTTTGTGGCAACGTGGCTCCCAAACATGAATCAGACGGCGTGCATTCATTTTCCATGACGAGGACGGCGGGGGTTTCTCCAAGTAGGTTACGTCCGGATGTGCGGGGAAGCGGACGCAAATCCATTTCTAAGTACATGAAAAACCCAATGTATTATAAAACAATTTCATTAACCCCCACCTGGAGGCCCAGAAAGCCAGGGCCATTATGCAAATGTGTCATTTCTATCACGCTGTGGTTCATGATCAGCTTGCTCTGGACAGGAAGGACGTTCTGTCCTCCTGCGCCGACCGGCCCCACCGCGAGCCAGAGTACATTCACACCTGTGCAGGGTGACGCATCACATGGCGTTAATGGCAGCCTATGGCTCTCATGCCTCTCTGGCACAGGAGGGGATGGAACTATTACAATGTTCATGGGAGGTTTCAGTGGATGTGGTTTCATGTTGGGAGAACGTTGTGGAAATGCATATATAATCTAGTAGGGAGTTCCTTGGGCAGGTCATGTTGTCTGTCATATTGCATAAAACAAATAAAGAATTGTGCTTGTATTGTGTGTGTGCATGTATATTTCATGCCCATATGCACGCATTTGCGGATGTGCACGTGTGTGGTTTGTTCGTGGGGGGGGGGGGG
>OMOU01077160.1:0-10017 GCA_900312585.1 Malacocephalus occidentalis | reverse complement strand
GATGATTGATCCGCCCCGAGGGACGACTCATGCAGAGGTCAAACGGGAGCGCTCCAAATGGGCCTGACGCGCCGCCAGCCTGCGGGGGACAAGGGGGCAGTGCACCCTCGCTACAGTGCGCCGGAGTGGGACGGCGTGTCGTTCGCACCCAGCCGCAGCAGCAGGGTATGAGTACTAGTATCTGTGTTCATCCCATATCTGGGGACCCCCGGTCGGTGAATTAGTGGCGCAGGCAAAGCAATGAATCAACGCTGTGTGAGGGCACCGCAGTTTAACAAATTATATGGATATTTATCTCCATGGAGATGAGTTGGAGGAATGCTGTTGGCCTGCTGTTTCTTTTAACCCTTATTATTTATTTTAGTCCTCTGTTTTTACCTTACCTGCTTCCTTTTTCTACATATTTTAATATATACAGTATATATAGTGAATCTATATATACTTAGAATATAGAATATAAAGCACAAGTCTGTATTGATGAACAGCAAGGTCTTTAATTTAAATGTACAGGTGTACATGCCTGTGTCTGGCTTGTCTGTATAGTCGCAGTTGTAGCCATGACACCGTGGGTTCATGTCTGTCTGCCTGCCTGTCTGCCTGTCTGTCTGCCTGTCTGTCGGCGGTCGTGAGTCACGATGGTTCCTGAAACGTAATCAAAAAAAGGCCTCCTAAATAAACACGAGGGCTCCGACTCCCTGCACACAAAGGCTTCATCTGGAGGTGACACCTTATATTCTGCTGTTCTCCATCACAGCTAATACTCCATTCATCTCTCTCTCTCTCTCTCTCTCTCTCTCTCTCTACCTCTACCCCTCTCTCTATCTCTCTCTTCTCTGGCTCTGCTACAATCATATCACAGCAATTGAGTCCGGGGGATGTGTAGGTGGGTGTGTAGGTGGGTGGGGGGGGCTTGTGTGTGGTAGTTGAAGCAAATTCTGTGATGACATCCGCCAGACTTTGCCTTCCGCCACGTGGAGAAACTGGACGTCTGCCACGGAGCCATCCAGAATACAAATGAGGGTGCTTAGCGAGTCAAAGCTACCTGACCCGAGGTGCTGCGGTGAGCCCAGGAGCCAGGAGAGGTGGGGCAGGGTGCCGGCAGACGCCATCTGCCGCCAAGACGACCGGACCGGGAGACGTCCCGCGGATCACCGGAGGAGGCCTCGCTCCGCCACCACGATCTGCCGCCGCCTCGTCCTGCTTTTAAACACGCCACCGTGTGAGTTGTGGCCAACGGGAGGGTGGACATTTTGTCATCGTACCCCGTTTGACGGCGGATATCTCCGCAGGTTCAGTGTGATACATGACACGCGGGCCGCCCAGACACACGGGGATTTAGCAACACAATGAAAAGGCAAAGTGTTCCTGGGGGATGAATGACTTATCACAGCACCGTTTAAAGTCATCACTAAACATCTCCGACTGCCACACGCTGTGTGTGTTTGTGTGGTGTGCGGTGAAAGAGATAAAAATGTGTGAGAGATGACATGCTTTTTATGCCATACCTCTGTGTCTCTGCTCCTTCCTCTCTCTCTCTTTCTCTCTCTCTCCTCCTAATCTCCAGCCCTTTCTTTAAACTAGCCCAACTCCATTTTTAATTCCACTGCACCCCCTCCACCCCTCCCCCTAACCACAGGTGGTGGTCTCTCCATAGAACCCCGGGATAAAAGGGGAAAATGACTGATTTCTCTTTCTCGTCATTTCTTCTGCAACAAGCGTGGTCAGGAGGACTATGGGCCTGTCAGGCCATTCATTAATTAATGCAGCTGTCCGCGGGCACACGGCGAGCCTCCGTCACCAACAAAGCCTATTCAGGGGAAGCCGGGAGCGGGGAACGCCATGTTTCTATCTGTAGCCAGGAGATGGAACCGCTCTCTCTCTCTCTCCCCCTCTCCCTCTCTCTCTCTCTCTCTCTCTCCCTCTCTCTCTCTCTCCTCCCCATTGATTCACTTGACATTCGAGATGATAGGGCAATCATATATTATTTTTAACGGAGGCGCCTCATTCTTTTTCTCCTTTTGCTGTTCGTTTGTCGTGGTAAAATATGAAACGCTAACGTCACGATATGGACTACAGTGAGGGACGGACGGCGTTGTCTTGAGAAGAGTGGGGGATTTGAACAACAAAATGATTGTGTCTGACGTCTGCCATTTGATCGTGGGTATCGGTCGTCGCTTGTTATCTGGAAATAATAAAGATTTATACAGAAAATGTCAAATGTTGTTTGTCTATTTTTGTTGGATTTAAAAATAGTTGTACAAAAGTGGTTGGTCTGTGTCTTTACAGATGCCATTCACATATGCATATTTGCCATTGAATTGTAAGATTGAACTGAAATTAATATTTGCAGGAGTATTCGGAGTAGTAGTAGTAGTAGACACGCTTAAAAAATAAAAAGCAATGGTTGACGTGACCCTTAAACATTTGAATTGGATTTTATGAAAGAGCAACATTGCCATCTATCAACTGATACCAGAATAGCAGACAAATGTTTCAATAGATTACCACCGGCCATTCATAGAAGTCAACGTTTTTATGTTGTGATATGTGTTCAGATAAATCCAGGTCTTTGTCATTAAAAAAAAAAACATCGTTTGTTTGAATATACTTACTTTACATTTCATCATAAAAATGTTTGACCAGCGATAAAGGAGAAGGGAGTGAGTCCACTTGCTCTAGAAATGAATTTCACTATTGAAGAAATGTGAGTCCATGAGTCGGGCTATCAGCAATCAATAGGTCTATCAGGGCGATCGATATCATTGATATGACAAACTACTGTATATCTCCGCAGGCCGCATGCTTTCAACTGACCTTTACACAAACACAGGATGCAGCGTACATAAAGTTTCGAGCTGCAATAAAGCGTTGTGATTTTGAATGGAAGATGTGAGATGCTCTGCAAATGGCAGAAAGAAAGTATAATATTCTAGAATATATTCATATATATATATATATATACAAAAAGGAACTATTTTGTTCCTTTTTGATGCATGCACGCATCAATGGCTCACACAGACACACGCACACACTCACGTACACACGCACACACACACACACACACAATGTGGGATTTTTGTGAGTAATTGGGAACGGTGTTTTTTCTTAACCATAATTTCATGCATAATGTCACAGATCGGCGTGCTCTCCAGGGGCCGTGTCGTCCTGTGAATCTTAATTCTGCTTCCTGATTGGTTGGTCTCATAGCGAATCATGCCTCTAATTCATCGCAATGATGCATCGATTCCATCCGCTTACTTTTTCGTTCCTTTGCAATCTTAAGCGCTTTAACACGACGTGCATTGTAAATAAAAAAATAAACCATAAACCATGAACACCAACAATAACCTTATCAGAACTGGGTTACAGCGGCTTTCATAGACAGAGCATCGGTTTGCTTATGATTCTGTAATGCACATCCATTTTTCCCCGTGAAACATCCAAAAAAAAAGACTAAAGCCTACCAGGAGGGGAATTTAAAATGGCAAACATGCAACACATCACATGGCTGTTGCACCAGCCAGTTTCTCTTGCCTTTCCCTCCCCGCCTCCCTCCCTCGCTCTTGTAGCTCTGACTCGCTCGCCCGCTCCCTGCAGTCACTCACTACGCTTCCACTTTAACTGCCCTCGACAGCTGCAGATGAAAAAGAAATTTCGATATCAAACACCGACACAAAGGAGGTTCTGACCTTTGATCAGCCGGCTGTTTGATGCGGTGACACGGCATTTGCATGGAGCGTGGAGCGGGACCTGGGCAACGGACGCGGACACGGGCGCGCGGGGCTAACGTCGGCCGGGTTGTGTCAACGAGCCGGAGGAGAAGGTCGAGAGAACAAGCTCGCAGGTCCCACGAGACTACCGCCCCGCCCCCCGCCAGATTCTGGCTGCTATGTTGTTCGTCAGTTGTCTGCATGGGGGCCAAGCAGCACTCCCGCCAGGCCTCACATGAACATGAAACAACCCAGCTTAGAAAAAGGTCCATGCAGACACCTTCCAATTGGATTGGCTTGTATGACCGTTCTTGTTCTACGGGGCAACCGCACCACACACACACACACACACACACACACACACAGCCTATACTCCCATGTCAATGGCAGGTGTGTTTCAAAGGAAAGACTCACTTGAATGTCTTGAATGTCATCCACTGATCTCTGCGTGGCTGCATGAGGGGAGGAAGAGCATGAGATACGAAGAGGCTTCATCATTCAACTTGGCACCTCTGTGTGTGTGAGTGGCCCAAAAACCCAGCATGTCAGTCCCAGTGAACGTCCCTCACCTAGCCAACTGACTGCAGCCTCATTACAGCACACGGAACCAGACACAACACGACGAGTGGCTAAAGGAATAAGGAGAGAAGGGGGAAGGGAGGGCAAGGAGTGAAAAAGACCATGCGAATAAAGGGGAAAAGTCGTCGTTTCTGTGCACCTTCTGGGCAGCGGCTGATGGGGCTGCAGTGTAAAACTTTGATTTCAACAATCAATCTAGGATTGTGATTTAAATAGCGCAGTGTGTTGACTTCTTTCTGCAGGCCCACTCCCTGAGTCCATTTAATTACCAACAAGGCCAACAAGCTCATCTCATCCCAGCCAGATGGCTTAGACGGGATATGCAGGTATGTAGCCACACAACGTTGAAGGGCTGATCCAAAACCAAACAGACATTTGCAGACGTTGACTATGAATGCTCAATAACGCACCTGGAGCGTGATGCGAATACGAAAAACAACCTTGCCCAAGAAGACTCTGTAATGAATGAATTTGCAATTAAAAGCTTCATACGCGCCAGACACACAGGAAAGTTTGGTGCTGGGCAAGAAACGATCGCGTGTGTGTGTGTGTGCACGTGTGTGTGTGTGTGTGTGTCTCACTTCATGTCAATAAACCGCCGGTGTGACCTCACAGGACCTCGCCATCATGGCCGCTGCTGTGCTGACATCAGTGTGAGGTCATCGCCGCCGTCCCCGCCATCCCTGCAGGTTTTCTCCCCGCACCTGATCAATATCTTTCCGCGCTGTAATTATCTAACTCTCATTAGTTATCCTCTCAAGACTCATTTCCTGACATGCTCGTCCATTTGGAAAAGGAATCCAATTGGTTGGCAGTGGGGTGGGGTGGGGAACAACTAAATCCTAATTAATACTCTGTCTCCCCCAGTCTGAGGCCGCCTGCGTGGCAGGTGGCCGTGCGTGCGACGGGGAGCATTCTGTCATCCAAGACAAGACAGCCCACGTGACAGACAGGCCAGACGGACGGGTGCGCCAAATCGATACGCTTGTTCCTCAGACGCAAGCAGATTGCAAAAAAAAAAGCGGAGCGATTTCACAGAAGACGAAGCTACGCCTGCAGCGCACCCAGCAGCCGCCGGTTCTCTGAACAACCCAACTACGGACTGCAGGACTTATACCACCACCGGGTGCGAGTGTAATTCCAGCCCCACGCGTCTCCGGCTCATGACATCACAAGTGGGCGTGTCCACCCTGATCCGTATGGGGGGGACAGACAGATCAGCATCAGTCCATATAGGCTGGTAAGCTCTATGGTGAATTATAAGAGTGGAACGTGTACCCCAGGATACATTGCCACCATGAGCAATCACAAAGTAATCTTCCACACTTGTTCAAGAGGTGATGTCATGTTTTAGCTAATCACGTGTCAGTAAGGGTGAGGGGGTTATGTTGGGCGGGGGTGATGGATGAGGACCAGGAGATAAACCCGCCCCAAAAACTCTAAAGTCTTAATGCACATTGATCGCTCCCACCCCAGCACATATTTCAGGGGCTTCCAGGAAGAGCATGTGAGCTCTTTGCTGAACGCTGGAGGTTAATGACGTAATGTATCACACAACGAGATGTGCTCACAGTTCAGAACCCCTCAAAGCTAAACTCGCGGGTGGAACTAAAACATTTTTGTTTATCATGCTCGTCCAATCGAAAATACGTTTGTATTCATTTCAGCTCATTCACAGCAACGGTGCGTGTGTTTCATGTGCCTTTGACGTCAAGAACACCCATAAAGGACAGTCAATAGTAGTATTAGGCCAAGATGGCGGTGTCAGTGTCAGTGTTGAAGGTCACGGTTCACCCAGCAGGGGGCACCCATGTGTCAGCATCGGTCACCGTACAGCGGACGTCTCCTCGTGGTCCCGTTTCCTCCCGAACCCCCCGGACGAGTAGAGGGGCAGGCGCTACTCCCCCTGGCTCACTGACGCCATCTGCTGTCTGAATCACTTTCACCGAAAATGTAATCAGAAACACGCATGTTTAATCTTTATGGCTTTGCGAGGTTATGGTTTTATTTTATGGAGCCAGCAGATGATGGAGGGGGAGAAGGAGAGAGCGAGAGACAGAGAGAGAGAGAGAGGGAGAGGGAGAGAAAGAGTGATATATATATATATATATATATATAGAGAGAGAGAGAGAGAGAGAGAGAGAGACAGACAGACAGAGAGAGAGAGAAAGAGAGTCTTGCGCAAGTAGCATATGGTTAGAATAAGATCTCCAAATCTTGTGACCACAGAAAACAAATGTATTCTAAACTGCAGCACAACACAAACAGGTAATGGATGTAGGAAACTATACCAGATATTATTTGTCAGATTACAATTCAAGAATGGCATGCAAATATGTTATTTTCAGAACAAACTGAGATGGGAAGATGTGCTCCGCAAGACAACTGTAAACTTCAGCGCTACCTATTGTGGCCACGAGGGGGCAAACTATCTCCTATAATTGTCGGTATTCTCCCACAGCGGCCGACCTGAGCAAATTTAAATAGAAAAGGTTAAACTCGAGGGGCTGTGCGATGAAAAGAAAAAAAAAAAAAACAGCAAATAAACAATTGTATACAAAATTGTTATACAACTATATATTACTATAGACATATACATATTTAATTGGATTTGTATTTTTATATATACATTTGTCTCTCTATAAATATATACATTCATATGTCGAATATCTATATATATATTCACATTTATTTTATATTATATATATATATATATATATTCGTAATTTGTTCCAGGCTAGAAGCAGGAAACAAATGCAGGGGGGGTACAGGAAACAGGTGTCACCCATGACCTTCAGTTTAAACACTCCCGCCAACTTCCAAACGGCCAAGTTGGTGAAGAGGCTATCTGTGCTCCTCCTCGTACCCGTCCCCCCCGCCTGCTGGCCCTGAGCAGCCCCTGCGCGGAAACCCCGCGCACTCCCAGTGGGTCCACACATGCTCTCCAATGTGAGTTTAATCTGCCTATCAACCCTGTGCGTGGCCAACACTACACTTTAACTCGCGCACAAGTATTTCACAATCGTGTTCGCTTTCAGTTCAATCTCGTTTGACCTCTGAATGATGACCCTTACGGCAACGAAGCAGAAGAAGAAAAAAAAAGCAATAACCTGTAAATCCGTACCAGCGGATTATGTGAAGTCGGAGACGATTGGGAAGTGTGCTGGCGGAGGGGGTTGATTTGGACGTAACCCTGGGTGGTGCTGATGTCCTGTTTACCCACTGGGAGGGTGAGGGGTGGTGGCGATCTGGCCGGGGTGGAGCTGATGTCTTGTATACCTGCTGGGTGGGTGAGGGGTGGTGGTGATCTAGCCGGGGTGGAGCTGACGTCCTGCTTCTGTCGGCACTCCCTCCTATCACTTCCACCAACCATTTATTTTTTCCTTTGTTTTTTAAACCTAAGATAAAGAGGAATTCTGCACATGATGTAGTTGGATGAGGTTAACCATAACTGACTGGAGAAGCCTCGATTCCCTCGGGTCAAAACGGTGGAGGCAGAGGACACACAGGCAGCACAGGCAATCTTTATCTTATTGTGCATTTACTGTTTTACGGACTGTTGCCTGCCAAGAACTTCACTGTTCAGAATGTTACGAAGAACATGTGACAATAAAACACGTTGACTTTGACGTTGAACAATCTCCGCACAAATAGTTCACATAACACCCATTTTAGGAGACAAACCCAGCTAAAGGTGAGGCAACCGTACGCTTTCAAAACGACGTGAAGCTCTTCCCTGGATGTGCAAAGCTATTGCGTTGTACCGTACATGTTTCAAGTGAGGCTTTCGGCCCTTCTTCCTGCCCGCGGCCCACTGGCTGCAGAGGGCCTCTGTAAACACTAATGGTTATCCTGCCCGTGCATCTCTGGTATGATGGGCCCGGCTGCCAACTGTTTGACACGCAGGCCGTGCAGACAGATGGCAACCAAATGACTTTTATTGCCTGCCTTTACCACATGCTTGTCCAATCACATCAGTCATGAGCACTGCAGGCCCTACTCTCTGTGGCTCTCTCTCTGTCTTCCTCCCTCATATATATGAACACAGTATATATATATATATATATATATAGCATAGATATACTGTGTGTGATATATATGAACATAGATATGGGATGTTTGTTTAAAGATATTAATAAATAAATACAGGCACACACTATATGTATACTGTATTGTATGTCTAAAATGTATTCGTCATTTGTGTGTGCGTGTGCATGTGTGTGTGTGAGCTTGTCAGTGTCACGTTGCCACACTATGTGCTGACGGCCGCATGCTACAGGTCACCTGGCGTGTGAGAAGAGTTTACCAGCTGCTGCTGCTCCGATGTCATGCACACAAACACGCACACACACAGGCACACACACACACACACACACACTTTGTATTGTATGTTTGTCCATGACAGCGCATGCTTGTGCACGGACTGCTGTGCACTGGTTCTAAACAGACAAAGTGCAGGCAGGCCTCAGCGTCGTGCACGCAGACCCCGCGGTGACACCGTCAACCTGAATGATTTGAATATGAAGTGTGTTTTGCATACTATTGCCCTCCTGTAAGGAAATCGTCCGTAGGCAAAATGGATGAAAGAGGAATGGAACCCCAGGTGTAAGGGATCAGTGTTCTGCAACAACACTGCTGTGCCTTCTGGTTCTGGAAGAACACTGCCATCTTGTTCTGGAACAACCTGTAATGTCTTCTGGTTCTGGAACAACACAACCACCTTCTTCTGGAACAACCTGTAATGTCTTCTGGTTCTGGAACAACACGGGCATCTTGTTCTGGAAAAACCTGTAATATCTTCTGGTTCTGGAACAACACCGCCATGTTTTCTGGTTCTGGAACAACACCACCATGTCTTCTGGTTCTGGAAGAACACTGCTGTGTCTTATGGTTCTGGAACAACACAGCCATCTTGTTCTGGAACAACACCGCCATGTCTTCTGCTTCTGGAACAACACCGCCATGTTTTCTGGTTCTGGAACAACACCACCATGTCTTCTGGTTCTGGAAGAACACTGCTATGTCTTATGGTTCTGGAACAACACAGCCATCTTGTTCTGGAACAACACCGCCATGTCTTCTGCTTCTGGAACAACACCACCATGTTTTCTGGTTCTGGAACAACACCCCCATGTCTTCTGGTTCTGGAAGAACACCGCTATGTCTTATGGTTCTGGAACAGCACAGCCATCTTGTTCTGCAACAACACCACCATGTCTTCTGCTTCTGGAACAACATCGCCATGTCTTCTGGTTCTGGAACATCACAGCCATCATGCTCTGGAACAACACAGCAGTTTTCTCTGGTTCTGAAAACACAGTTTTGCACTTCCATACTTGGTCATGTTCTACAGGTTGTCTGCTGAATCCTGAGCCAAGAGACTTCTGGGTTAGCACGTGCACATGTAGTCTTCCATTGATAGGGAGCGTGAAAGGAAATGAACAGATTGTCCCAACCACTCTACAAGAGAGATCAAAAAGCTGTCTAGCCGTAGAAACCACACTGCAGGAATTATACAGCGCTCAGTAAAGGAGCGGAGTGGAAAAGTGGAGTGGCCCGATGTTGTTTCAAGATAATACAAATCCGTCATAATGTGAACAAAAAAAAACGAAAGCCAATTTGCCCTGAGTGTGTGCGGTCAAGATCCCAGATAAGGAATCAAAGTTGTGAACTGGCACGGGTTCAAGGTAGGTCGAAGGTAGGGCTGGAACTGTGTAGCTGACATGGC
>OMOU01077014.1:9091-20886 GCA_900312585.1 Malacocephalus occidentalis | reverse complement strand
GTGTTCACGTTGTGCCTGACTTCCGTCCGAACGGGAGTCCGCGGTTTGGCTTTGCTCTTGTGAGGCTGAGTCCGAGTACCAGTGGCCACCGTTTTGGGCCCGTCCCCGTTTCGCAACACCTCCTGTGACTTAAATCGATGTCCGTTCAACACGGGGGCGAGTCCTCGGATGTCTTGCGAGGACGAGACCCCGCCGGAGACCAAGATGAGTCCCGACGCGGCCGTGTGGATGGGCGACACAAGCGCGGGGTTTGTGATGATGCACACTTTGGAGGTCACCTTCGTGCTGTGCACCAGGACCATGTGACTGAGCAAACTGTTCTTCGTGGCAAAGAAGGCTTTGCAGATGTTGCATTTGTTGGGCGGAGACGTGGAGCAGCTCCAGAAGATGGTCGGGGACAGCGGCTTGGGGCCCTTGGGGCAGACGTGGGAGCGGTAGAGGCTCCAGTGGACGAACACCTCGCTGCACAGGAAGCAGACGTGGTAGCGCGCGCGGTGCTTCAGCTGCGCCTTCTCGCTGCGAAAGCCCTGCTTGCACACGGAGCACTGGAAGGGACTCGCCACGCCGCTGCAGTGGAGCAAGTGCACCTTGATGTTCTTAAAGGGCCCCATGCCACAGGTCTCACAGATGCACTGCGCCGCCACCGCCGGGGAATCCGCATGGTCGGTGGAGGAGGAGCTACTGGACGAGCCGCTCGAACTGGACTCGGACGACGAATCCGAGTCGGTGTCGCGCAACGCGGAACGTCCTCCGCCGTCCTCTGGTTCCACCGCAACCTCTGTATCCTCAGAGTCTCTGGAGGAATCGTCGTCCGAAAAGAATTGCTGCTCGTCATTGGTGTAGCCGGACAAATCGTTTGTGCCATTACAGTCGTCGTAGATGTCATCATAAGGACTTTCCATTTTGAAATCTTCACATAGTAGTTCATGTTTCGTCACATACGGCCCATTGTAAGGACTCTCCACCCCGAAGTCTTCCGTGGACACGTAGCGCGTGGCCTCGTACGGCGTGATCTCACTTATTTCTTCTTCGGTCTTCACACACGGCAGCGCTTCTGGCACCGATTCAATGCTGTGTTGTATTGGGCTGTTCAACATGTCTGCCATTTGCGGGGGGGGGGGAACCCCAAACTTTGGAAACGCGGTGTGTCCTATTTAAAAACACATACAATTATGTTGTTTTACTGAAGTAACGTGCAATCCAGCCAGTCAAAAGACCACCTTGAGTGGAGCCGTCTCCAAATGCAACTCATGGGTTGTAAAACGGGTTTCTGTACTAGAAGCAGGTCTGGAAGACTTCTGCACTGTGAGGAATCCCTTATGACTTATCCCGTCAACAGACGCTGTCCTGGCAACAACCTGCATCTGCAAAGGGAATGGACAGTATCACAGATAAACACGTCACCTGCTGATGGATTTATAGCAATATCTGACAATAAATGATGCAGCAGGACAATTATTTTAGGGTAAATACCTGCTGGGAAAATAACCTTAACCGGTGCAGTTCTCCATGGTGTCCGTGGGGATCTGTCCCAGGTTCACTCTCCACCTTCGTCTGTTTAACAGCAGCACATACCCGTTGTTGCTCCAGCCAATCTTCTAAAAGATGACCATGACGTATGATAAATGATAAATTGTCCCAAGAAGAGTCATATAAACGGATTGTTTTGCTGAACTTCCTCCACAGAAGCGTGTGGTTGTGTGGCTCCGTGTCGCCTGGCAGGTGAAGATGTGCTCCAACTAATCCACGCCCAACAGATCCGTGGGTTTTATCCGAACACGGGGATTCACAATAGCTATTTACCTTTGGAATATGTTATAATATGGAACACGTTTTGGTATTTTACGCCTTGCATTCATAGGACAAAGTTGCTGTATGCGTCTTTCTATGTCCACTTAATACCGGATGTCGTTGAATCGGGCGGATTTGATCGACGCACCGTCTACCGACTCCTTCAAAATAAAAGCTCCTAGTGCCGCTGAGCGGCAAACAATAGCACCACCGCGTTGCTACTAAAGGGTGCATTCGTTCATGTTGTATTTAAAGTTTAGTGGATGTGAATGTTGACCTCATGAATGTATTTTACGCAATCAATATATTGGGTCGTTTTAAACCCATTAACATGCAAAAACATTACATGCAGTGTGCAGCGCGACTATTGATTAATTGACAGCTTCAATAACTGCGGAAAGAGCAGGTTTTGACTGTACGTATTGACTACATTGATTGTGTTTGTTTGCAACAATTCCCATAGCGGACGTATGAAACAAACCATTTAATAATATGGTGGGGCCAAATGTTTGTGTTCCAAATGTATGTTTCTTACCGATATCATTTTACAGACGAACGTGGTCTGTTCCATTTTGTTCACTGAAGAAAGACAGAAGGGCGGGGTTAGTGTTTCAGATACCATACATACAGTCTGCAGTAGAAACGGGTCATGTGGAGTCCCAAAACAAGCCAGTCGGTGTTAACTGTGTGGGTTCTAGCTGACTCTGTCGTACAGTTTATTAGTTATATTCTATTTCTTTATCGTAGGGTGACAAATAGCAAGTGTATGGTTGGCACGTTGTTACCGCGAATGTAAAAATAATCATAGCAACATTATTTATTCTTCGGTTGAGCCACGGTGGGTTGGTAGTCGTCCTCATGTCCGAGTCGGGCCATAGCCAGCCCGGGGTGTTCGGACCGGGTCGGAGGAGGAGACGCCGACGGGCCGACAGGGACCCCGCTGGCCCCGGCCAGAACCTGTCGGGAGCCAGTCGGGACAGGGAATATTTCCCCAGAGAACGACGGGTACATCTATAATTTCCAAAGAATGTCATGTTGTTGTTGTTGTTGTTGTTGTTATGATTGTTGTGACACATTGTTGTGGTGTCTCTCAGGATGCCAGTGAGGATCCTCCAGGGCCCCTCCTCCAGAAGACCCCCATCATCCTAGCCAAGCCCCCCGGAGAGAGAGTACGTGGGACTGCTCTGTTTTCTCCCCTTGTTGCCTCTCTTTCTATCCACATGGTCTCTTTCTGGTTGAAGGCTGACTTTCAAACCATTTGTCACCATTGACTTTTGTTTTGTAGTCGAAGCCATCCCAGAGTGTCTCCGTCAGTGGGGCCCTGGCCCCCGAGAAGCCCATCATGTTAATCAAAGCGAGGGAAGACGCCACGAAAGGTGGGACGCCCCCAGAGACCGCCCCCCAGGTCCCCGGCTCCTCCGGGCCGCCCAAGCTCGACCGGGAGGGACAACGACCCACGCAACCAGTTTACCAGATCCAAAACCGGGGCATGGGGGCCTCTGCCTCCAGCACTGCTGTGGACCGTACGTTTGTGTTGATTCTGGTGCCCGTTCCGTGTGTTTCAGCAGAGCATAGCCAGTATCATTCGCTGAACATCCTGTCCTGTTATGACTTTGTTGTTGGTTCGAGTAACACCTTACAATAAGATCTATTTGCTATTTAGTCAAGTAGACGATCTTGTCCAAAGCGACTTCCAGTGTGTTCAGATACCGGTCACTGAGAACGAAGCAAGCCATTAGACATCGAACCGGGAACCTTTCACCTGGGAGTTGAAGACCACTGTGCTGTCCTCTCCTCTCTGACAGTATGGACTCATTTAGACACACTGCTTCTTTCGTATGCATTGCAGCTGTGGTCGGCCAGTCCAAGCTAACCGCTCCGGAGAAGATGAAGCAGAGCATCAAGCTTGTGGACGACCAGATGAACTGGTGTGACAGTGCCATGGAAGTGAGCCATAGTCATGTAGCTAAATGACGACTACCGATAGGAGTCATAGTCATGTCGCTAAATACTTCTGTGTGTTCTGTGTGTCTCCTAGTACTTGAGGGACCAGACCGACATGCTGGTAGTGGGAGTCCTTGGTCTACAAGGAACTGGGAAGTCCACAGTTATGTCTCTCATATCTGCCAACACTCCAGAGGAGGACCAAAGGTATTGTGGGGTGGGCCAGTCGGTCAAAGAAGTTGGTTTAACATGTGGCTCATGTCGGTGTTTACTTAGGTTGAGCTATGGATGCTCTGTTTGTGACCTCTGGTGTTTTGTTCTTCCAGGGCTTTTGTTTTTCGGGCTCAGACGCAGGAAATTAAGGAAAGAGCGGGAAACCAAAGCACAGGAATAGATTTCTTCATCACGCAGGAGAGAGTCATCTTTCTGGATACACAGGTACAACTAACTAGCTGAGAATCATCTACCTGGATACACGGGTACAAGTACTAAACTGAAATAGAAACAGTCCAGTTTGTTTAAACTTGTTTGGATCCACAACTAGGTGTTCTGGTATCTTCCAGTTCTAGCAGTTCTATAGTATCTAGTGTATAGTATCTAGTGCCGTTAACTTATAGTTCTAATAGTTCTATGTCCTGGTATCTTCTTTTGATATTTCAGCCTATCCTCAGTCCCTCCATTTTGGACCATCTTATAAACAACGATCGGAAGTTGCCGCCAGAGTACAACCTCCCACACACGTACATAGAGATGCAGGTGAGCACTGGCAAAGCAACAAGCCAAGGTCTCCAAAACATAGACGCCCCAGATGCACACACGACACACGCCTAAAGTTGTGTGATTTTTGGAATGATGTTCGTCCGTGGTCGAGCTGTTGAGGTGACCTCCACAGTAGTAAGACAATTCTTATGGTGTCCAGTCTCTGCAGATGGCTGCGTTCCTCTTCACAGTGTGTCACGTGGTCGTCGTGGTTCAGGACTGGTTCACTGACGTCAACATGTACAGGTACTTTATTAACATGTACTACAGGTACTTTGCCAACATGTACAGGTACATGTTATTATCACACTCTTCCGTTTTCTTGGTATAGTGTCTTTCTTGTCCTGAACATAACAAACGCGAGTGTGTGTGTCCGTGTGTGTGTGTGTGTGTGTGTCTGTGTGTGTCCGTGTGTGTGTGTGTGTGTGTGTGTGTGTCTGTGTGTGTCTGTGTGTGCGTGCACGGTTCTCAGGTTTCTCCAGACTGCCGAGATGCTGAAACCTTCGACCCCCTCAGCGAGTCACGACAGCATCGGCTCCTCGGGTGCCGACGACGGCGCAGAATACTACCCGCACATAGGTAGTACTACATACTATGAGTAACGCAGCACACAGCTGTACTCGTACGGCACTGAAAGCGAGCGAACGATCATCCGCGGTACCATCGCCGTTTGTTTTCCGTCCAGTATTTGTGCAGAACAAAGCCAGGAGGGACGACTTCTGCCCACGTAATCTGAAGAACATGCATTCAGTGGTGGACAGACTGATGACTCACTCTCACCTCAAATACAAAGGTCGGTCCAACCTGAAGCGAACCTCCCAGCAGCTCTTATGAGGGAACACGTGACACCACGGACACGAGGCCTTCGCCACGACCACGATCACGCCCGGGTGGGGTTTTGGATCGTCATTTACCATGTCCACTTTCTCCCGCTTCCAGGAACTCTGTCCATGCTTGACTGCAACATGTTCCCTGGTCTGGGCAGGAAGTACCTGGAGACCGAGGTCAACCTGTTCCTGCTGCCGCCGCAGGACACCGAGGCGGACGACAGCCTCACGAAAGCAGGTGGGCTTCACCTCTCTGCTCAGGGGGGGGGCCCCCCAACACGCTTTCCCTCCCTGCTAGGGGCCCCAACACGCTTCACCTCCCTGCTGGGTGGGGGAGGCCCCCCAACACGCTGCACCTCCCTGCTAGGGGCCCCAACACACTTCCCCAGCAGGGGTCCACTTCCAAATGTGTTTCTGTTAGCCAGTAGCCGAGTGTCTTGTGGCGAACGTTAACAAGAGCCTGTCTGCACAGGCTCCGGGGTCTCCCCTGTCTTCTCTCTCCTCCCCGGGTACAGAGGACAGCCCAGCTTCTCCTCGGTGGTCTCCAACCTCCGCAGCCAGATCCTAGCCATGCCCCGCTGTCAGCTGTCCCACAGCATCCTCACGGAGAAGAACTGGTACCCAGGCTTTCATATGTGTTCTTTAATGCATCAGTTGTATTTAACACATTGCTATTAAACATATGTTTACAGGTCATTATTCTACATAAGTTTACAGTGCATTGGACAGTACGTTATTCTATGTTTGCAGGTTCCACTATGCGGCTCGTATTTGGGATGGAGTGAAGAAGTCGTCGGCCCTGGCAGAATACAGCCGTCTACTGTCCTGAGGCCCCGGGTTCCTCTCCTCTAGGGCGAGGCCCCCAGGCTCCCCTGTGTATAGATATGTCTCGGCAGGTTTTGTTGATGTATTTACTTGAAAAAGCATTTGTTTTTAAGTGGCAATTACTTTTGGAGCTGCGTTGTCACTTTATATGATTAAATGTCTCGTCAGAATGTCTCCTTTGACTTCTTCTTCTGGTCCTGGGGTTCACGACCGGAGAGATTGACCCTGTCATAACACACCGAACACACACCCTCCGCGGCTACGAAGGAGTTTCAATGTTCAAAACACATCACATCATGAATGGACGTCAAAGTGTTAAGAAGTCTCCACAATGGGTCGATCGAAAGAACCAAACTATATGCTAATTAAAGACTTACAGAATAAAATGCACAAATTGTAAACTTTCAAGAAATCTGAATTGCAAATTAAGAAGTAAACAATAAGGATGTTTTTTTTGCATTGGTAAATGTACATGAAAACATTAAATAATTCTAAATCTGTTAAATCAAACAAATGTCAAAGGGTACTTAGCTGATCAACCAGGCTTGAGTAAGTATGAAGCTCTGTATGGAAATTAGTTGAAACTTACAACTGATTGGTTTTCCATAGGAAACAAAGACACTCCAACAAAAGCACAGGAAAACGATTGAGCTTCACCGGAAAATAAAAGAATATTGTAGTGAATCATTGCTGTAACACAAAATGCAACCGCATGTATACACACACACACACACACCATTAATGGATGAATCAGCAAAGATGGATTCCTTTTTTTTCGTCGTTCAGATCTCATTAAAACGGATCAATTGCCTTTCTTTCTGATTCATGACTTGATTAGATCAAACGCCTCAAAACCTTGTAAAGGGCCCCCATTATGCCATCAGGTGTGAGTGTGATTCATTCAGAATCTCACCAGTGGTGAGTGTCCACTCAGATGTGCGCTGGATACATAATAATGGACAATCACAGTCACCGGTGGTTAAATAGCAGCCCCTTGAAACCCAGGACACTTCTAGCTGCCAGTGAGGAGCCAAGCACTTCTGGTAAGGTCCTTCAACCTCACCTATGTACTAGGATACTGTCTGTCATACATTATGGTCGTCTTGATACAAGTCATTTTATATATTTTACATGTATAATAACATAGTTGTTATAAGTAATAATGCCTGCCTGTTCAACTTTGTAAGAATTTCCTTCAATCACGTTTTCTCTCATCTTATATATGTTCAGCCATGGGCAACTCAGCGTCAACTGTCAGACTCATGTCCTGGGCCGACCGGGGGGGGGACACCGTGAAGCTGGAGGAGCCAGAGCAGGAGGACTTCTCAGCGCAACAGGAAGAGGATGGACATCGGAGGCTCAGAGTGAAGGCCTCCCACTGGCAGCTCCGGGCCCGAGCGCGTGGCTATGACGGGTGTCTAAACAAGGAGGCCACGTTGAATCCGGCTTTCGTCCCGGATGAGAGCTCGTGATGACGGAGACCTCGGACGATTGTCAACCCCCTCTGACTCTCCGGCTGAACAAATCAAGGAAACCTGGATTTATATCCACTGTCTTGGACCTGTGAAACATTAGCCAAGTCATTTAAGTTGAACGAAATAAATACTGAAATAGTGTGATGGAATAGCCCCAAAGCTAAGTATGCTGGTTTGGTTTTGTATATGAATATTGTCACAATCTGCTGGTTCACAATCCCTGCTGGTTTATTTTGTTCATTTTGTTCCTTTTTGACCGTGCCCCTCACCTGTAGTTTGCTTCCTGCCCTTGTCTGTTGTCGGCCATTTTGTGTTCACCTGTTTCTCATTGGTTGATTGTCACTTTATGTTTTAGTTTATATCCGTTTAGTTATTGTTTCATGTTTTATCTGCCATGTAGTTTAGTTCATCTGGTTGTTCATTGTTTCATGTTTTATTTCATAGTCCGTTTATTCCTGTCTTGTGTCGTTTTCCCGCCCTTGATTGTCTGCACCTGTCTCCACTTCCCTCGTTAGCATCTCCTTATTTATACTTGCCCCATGCTGTGTTCCCTGTCAGTTCCCCTTGTTGTTCGTTCAATGTGGTATCCTGACGTTTTGTTTCAATTAAATCAGTTACGTTTAGTCCGCTGTCTCCACTTCCTCTCTCCATAACGACACCACCCGCAGTGACAAATAAACATTCATATACAGTACTTGCATGCCAAAATGTGAAACAATTCAACCATGGAGAGTTACATCCGTCTTATAAAACATCATGTTTTTTAATTAAAAAATCTATTAAAAATCCTCCCTGGACATTAATATTAATAGTTATTACATTCATAGATCCAGGGAGGATCTATCGAGGGGCGTGGCCATGGTGAACAAGGGGCGTGGCCGTGATGACCTGGGCCGCTGGTGTGAAATATCTGTACTGCTGGCCTGTGAATACCATCCACAATATCAGAATGATACTGAGAAGGTGTATGACAGGATAATGTCCAGATAAGAACAGCCTCCCCAACACAGTGATAGAGGGTGTTCAGCTGTATGTAAACGTAAGAGAGGAACAAGGTTAATCTTGAACGGGCTTCTCGTCAAACCACTAGAGGGCGCATAATGCCGTAAAATACTTCTAAAAGCAAAAGTTAAACTCAAATTGGAATGTAGGCCAGACTCTCCATGTTCTGTCATATGACTCCAGAAGAGTCAACAGTGGGAGGGTGGATGACTGAACCCTGAGGGCGGAAGCCTTAATAAACAAACCACTGAACGCCTGTTTTATGGAGACAGCTTAGCTAGAATGACTCGAGAGGTGCCAGTGTCTCGGCTGCGATTCACACCCAGGCAGTATGGACTCACAGGTGGACAGTGCTATGGCCCCACAGATGGGCAGTATGGGCCCACAGTTGGGCAGAACTATGGACCCACAGCTGGGCGGTACTTTGGGCCCACAGGTGGGCTTGCAGCTCCACTCACCTGAGCACAGCGAGGACAGCGTCGACACCACAGACCTGCACTCTGGGAATGCTTGGATGGTCCCCAGAGGCGGGGGACAGGGCGGCAGAGCAGAGGGTCGTCACGCGGGGGGACCTGTCCGGGTGGGCGTCGCGGCTGTCAGCTCGCCTGCTCCTGCAGCCCTCTGTCTCCCCGGGATCATGGATGCTGAGGGCAGAGTCGACGAGTCCAGGCTGAGGATGCACATCTTTAAAAATGGTAAATCTTTTTCTCCAATATATACATATACGCTCTAAATATGCAGTATATTTCTGTGTATAAAGAACCATTGGTCCTGAATGGGCTCCTGCTATTGTTCAGGCCGCGTCCAGAGGAAGTCACATGACACTCAGGTCAACAGATCGTACAGCGACACGGGCATGTGACGTCAGGAACACAAGGCAATATGCTTTCATTTCTAAAGGTCATTTGTGTCACGCTGTGTACAGCAGGCCTGCCGCACACACACGCACGCACGCACGCACGCGCGCGCGCGCACACACACACACACACAAGAACAAAGTGTGAACTGTTTCCACAGTGTAACCAGGCAACGGTGTTGAAGCAGGGTACGGCTCGGAGGTAAATACATGTATTAAAGTTAGCACAAAGTTAGCAGGCTCTGACCCTCCCTGACAATAACCCTGGACAGCATTCCGGTGTCTGCTAACTAGCAACTAAAGTATTGTGATATGAGCTAGTGTGTGTACTGTTGCTATGATCATTATTATATTACCCTAAGAAGAGTCTGGCGGGCGGGTGAGCATCCCAGTGGTCATCAGCTGTGGGCAGGAATGTGGAAACACACAAGCCATGTATTTATAAGCCCTAGCATTATGCAGTGCACTCACGGTGCAAAGTTCACCATCACAAGACATCGCCGATTATTCTCCAGTGACATGTGAGGTCAGGCAAATGATCATAAGTCCCATATAACAACCTCTGCTTGTGTGTGTGTGTGTGTGTGGGGGCTTTGCTTTTAAGAACTGAGCTCCTCTCTCCTCTCCAACCTGCAGGGGGCGTGTCTCCCTCCGAGCGCGGAGCGGTGTGGCGCTTCCTGTTCGGCGCGTACGCCTGCAGCTCCACCGCAGCGGAGCGTCCGCTGCTGAGGGAGCAGATGGCCGCGCGCTACCGGGCGATGAAGGCCAAGTGGCAGCGGTCGCTCCCCGCCGCCGTCCGCCTGCACCTCAACGGCACCGACGGTAGAGTTCTGGCTTCACCGTCGGTACCGTTGCCGAGTGTGCATCCCCTCGTTCAGAGGCACTGTGTCTTCCATGTTGTATTCTGTCTTCCATGTTGTATTCTGTCTTCCATGTTGTATTCCGTGTCTTCCATGTTGTATTCTGTCTTCCATGTTGTATTCTGTCTTCCATGTTGTATTCCATGTTGTCTTCCATGTTGTATTCCATGTTGTATTCCATGTCTTCCATGATGTATTCCATGTTGTATTCCATGTTGTATTCTGTGTCTTCCATGTTGTCTTCCAAGTTGTATTCTGTGTCTTCCATGTTGTATTCCATGTTTTATTCCATGTTTTATGTGTTGTCTTCCATGTTGTATTCCATGTTGTATTTCATGTTGTATTCTGTGTCTTCCATGTTGTATTCCATGTTGTATTCCATGTTTTATTCCATGTTTTATGTGTTGTCTTCCATGTTGTATGGTGACCAGACATATAGGGACTCTATGTTCTACTCTACGTGTGTTGCCTTGTGTTATTTCCAGCTGAGTTGGTGGAGGCCGTGAGGTATCATGACCAGAGGCAGGCGGAGGCCGAGAGGCAGACTCCAGAGCAGAGCGAGGTCGCCAGGGACAGGCTGGCCTTCCTCCAGCTCCAGTCACAAGTCAGTATACGTGCAGTTTTCATGTTCTCATCATGTTTGGAGTCAAGTCCAGTCAATTTTACTTGTGTTGCGCTTATAGTTCCTGTCTCTCAAAGGGCTTTACAGGCCATATGATTATGGGGCCATGTGATTATGACGCCCCCCCTTAGCCCTAGCCCCAGGAAACAACTCCCTTCATTAACGAGGAAGAAATCTGGACAAGGAATGCAGAGTGGGGGATCCCTCCTTCCAGGGACGGTTCCTGCAACGGGTGCCGTACGGGCATGAAAAAGGAGTAACAAAGCATTAGAAGTGACAAAGTACAAATGATAAATGGAAGAGTTCAAATAGTGGAGTGACGGGGTGCTGGCCACAGAGCAAGCTGGTGGGGTGGCCAGGTATCTAGTCATGATCACAGCAACACCCTAAAAATCAGACAAAGCATATTTCTGTCTCTATGTTTGGGTGAACATCTTTGTGTGTTGTTTGCCTTTTGTGCAGTTAGGTTCATTGAGGCTAATTGGTAAGCAAACTTTTATAGCAGGCATTTGAACTTGTTTTTCATGCTCACGTTGTTTATTTAGCATTATGTAGCATTATGTAGTGCTGTACCTACCCCAGGCTGTTAAATACAGGGGATGCTTAGCCAGTGTCACATATATATACTGTGTTTCCTCTCCAGGTGTTGTTTGAGCGGGTGACCTTTGACCTGGATGAACTGCAAGAGGCCATCAGGATCATTGATAAGGACGTGCCGCGCACTGACAGAGGCCTGGCCTACTACCTGTATGTAGTCCCCGCGGTCCTCGTCAATGGGGACATCAAGTGGATGTCCATGATGTCTCCTGGGGACACAGGGGGGGGGGGCAGGGG
>OMOU01077007.1:1815-12303 GCA_900312585.1 Malacocephalus occidentalis | reverse complement strand
TTACGGTCACCCAATCTGCTCCGTTTGTGTTTTTCCGGCTCGCCTGGAGAACGTAGAGCTGTGCTGCTGTGTCATTAATCTGCATGTCATTAATGTCTTGTTGTTGGCCATAGACGGGATGTACAGTGTACCTTACATGGGTAGGCTGGCAAAGCACAGACACAGACACAGACACAGAGACACACACAGCACATCGCACACCAGACACACACGTGTTGTGTGTCTGTGTGTGTCTGTGCATACATGCATACATGAGTACAGAGCAGCTCCCCAATCAACCAACACAATCAACGAAGAACATAACTCAAGTAAACATAAATACAAGCACGAAGGTAGCATGCACCAAAAGACACAATATATAGCAGCTTGGTGAAGTGAAGCAAGCGGTCATTGGGAGACTTCTTCTCCCTCTCCCCCGTCTCTCCCGTCTCCCCCCTTTAGCCTTCGTTTGACGGTTGTTAAAACGCATTTTCCTGTAACTCCCGTCTCTTCCTGTTGCCGTGGCACCCGCGCGTCCACCTGTGAACGGTGTGCAGTGTACGAGGTGGTGACCATCACCGGAGACGAGAGAGGAGCGGGCACCGACGCCAACGTCTTTGTCAGTCTGTTCGGAAGCTACGGCATCACGCCCAAGGCCCACCTGGCGAGCAAGTGAGATCATTTTGAAAGTTTAGCAGGAAAAATTATCATCATTTATTTTTATTGACAATCTTTACATGACATTTTTGTATGAATGCTATTTGCATGTAACACGTAACATGATGTCTTTTGTTTTTTGTCTCCTCTCATGTTAACAGCACAGAGAAGAAGTACGTCTTGCTTGCATGGTTGTTACGGTTACGGATGGAGGCACACAAACAACAGCAGACAGGGTTTCTGTTGTGTTCTCTCAAACAGGAATAATAATAATAATAAAAAAAATAATAATTATAATTGTAAGAATGATGTCCCTGATGTTAATGACAGACAATTATAGCTCCAGAGCCTGGCTCTAATAGACTGGCCAATACATAGAAATGCCCATGACCCTTGATGGGGGAAAGAAACCTTGAAATGAACCTTAATTGCTGGCAGCCATTTTGTTCTATTTTCACTTATTTTGATGTTGTTATGTTATTTTGTAGTACCACTTTCGTTGTCCATTTACCAAGGACCAATTGAGAAATATCTGCACACATATGACTGCCTTTGAACAAATACATGGATGGTCAGCCAAGAGATAACTTTATTTGTGATTTCAATGTCGTCGTTGCAGAAGTCGGACTGCTTTTGAGAGGGGCAAGACGGATGTCTTCAGGATTAAAACTCACAATGTTGGACCTCTGAAAAAGATAAGGTGTTGTATTTTAGATCGAGTCCACAGCTCAATATGATTCCATTTGGCACTTTAGACATTGAGATGAAATGCGTCTAACCTATGCGTCAGACAATATTCGGGTAGGCCTATTTGTCTTACACACACACACACACACACACACACACCTCATCGAGATATGCTCAGTTTGCTTACAATCGATACTTTTACTTTGTGCTACTCCTGAAAATGTGTGCATGAATCCGAGGTGGAAACAAACATGGCCACCAACACCACTGATACATTCGGCATCGATGTCACATCGATGGCTCCGGAGTACCAGATGGGACAAAGCTATCAATAACATTAACAATAATATAAGGAGACACAGCGACGGTGTCTTCCTGTGCTGTTGTGTCTCACAAGCGCATCTCTTATATCTCGTGTGTGTTTGTCTTGTCGTCTTTGTTGTTGTTGTTTTTTATTTCCCTCCCAGGATCGAGCACGACAACACAGGTCTGAGCGCCAGCTGGTTCCTGGACAGGGTGGTGATCACGGACGTGATCCGACCCCACCTCAGGTACTACTTCGCCTGCAACAACTGGCTCAGCAAGGTGGAAGGAGACAACCTCTACATGCGTGACCTGCTGGGCAGTATAGACCCCATGGAAATCCCCAAATGTATGCTCTGCCCCACCCCCACTCCCCTGTGTGACTTATATTATTATATATTGGTATGCGATCATTATTTAATACTGCTCACCTCTGTCTTGTGGATGTGGAGTTGAATACTGAATGATAGCCTCATCCCATCTCTCGTCAGTAATAATCATGGTCATTCGTTTTACACAACAGCATAGTATATTTAATTAATTGACGGTAACATTTCCATATTTTATTCTATTTTATTGCAAAAGGTTTGATATCGGGCCAACAATGTCATTTTTTATAATTTATTATTATTATTATTATTATTATTATTATTATTATTATTATTATTATTATTATTATTATTATTATTATTTTCGATTCGTTTAGGATACAAAATGCCAGCTGTAAGTATCCCAACATGACGGCTTTGCATGTTTGTCTCCTGACCGTTTCTCCGATAGATAATAAGTATGTGGTGTCTGTCTTCACCACGGACATAAAGGGCAGTGGGACGGACGCCGATGTCTTCATCAACATCTTCGGGGAGTTTGGGGATACAGGCAAGTAACTGTGGTCTCCTGCTCCCCAAACACGCATCGATTCTCATTTACCGCGACACATAAGCGATTTATATTGCCACGTCCGGTGAATCGATTGAAGTTAATTACATTCATAAAAAACAAAAAATGTATATTCAAGGTGAAAGGAGGCTGGACAACGACAAGGATAACTTTGAGAAGGGTTCAGAGGACAAGTTTACAATGGACGCACCGAATCTGGGCAAAATACGGAAGATCACGATTGGCCACAACAACAAAGGCTCATCGGCTGGGTGGTCTGTGGATAAGGTAACATCATGTATATATACATAATAGAAATAAATATATATATATAGAGAGAGAGAATATATATGAACAAAAAAACATACATTTTTATAATTTACATTTAACCAGGTAAGACTAATTCAATATAGACAAGACATGACGAAAGCTGACAAGAATAACAATAAGACATTGAAAGACTGGGGAGGGCAGACTTGTTCCATAAATGGCCAGCTTTAAAGGAGTCATCCCTTATTTACAAGTGGCAGGAAGGCCAGCCGTGGTCAGGAGGTAAAAGCCTATATGATACATACGCATTCAACTCGCCAGACCAGCTTTGAACGCATCACGTTACTTTAATTGTTTTCCCTACTCCCGACTAGGAGTATCCTTGTTTTCCGCCCTGTTATCCGAACCTTGCATCATCACATTACTCATCCCGTTTTTGGCCATCATAAAGATGTTGTTTTGATCCAAACAAAGGCTGTGTTGTCCCCGGGCCTCTGCTCGGGGACTGCCTGTGGAGAAGTACTTAAGACATGCGATATGCCTCCGTCCTCCAGGCTGCAGGGCCCCACTCATCAACACATACAGTGTGTTAAACCAAGGCATGAGGTCATCCTGAGGCACACACGCACGCGCACACACGCACGCGCACACATACACACGCATGCACACATACGCACGCATGCACACATACGCACGCATGCACACATACGTGTAGACACAGACACACGCACGCACGTGCACACACACGCACATACACAAGCACACATGCACAGCGATACTTATATAGTTACACACACACACACACACTCGCGCACGTGCGCACACACACTTAGACGACATGCTTGTTGTCATCCTACACTGTCTGTAAAGAGAAACCGGGCGCCTCTACCGGATCCCCTTCCCTCCAAGCGGAGGGCGGGTGACTGCGGGCTGGCGGGTGGCGGGTGACCTGCAGAGATCACCTGTAGTGTCACCATGAGCTGCTGCGCCGTAGCCTCCGGGACAATAATTAATCCTGGGCTCCTCCGCGTGCGCCGCCGCGCCGACGTCTTCACGTGTGGAGAGAGAGGGCGGCCACTCGTTGTCCCCACTGGTCGTTACCGGACTCCATAAACCCTCCGGCAACATAGCTCGTCCCCGAAGACCGGCAACCGCACGCAAACGCTAGACTCAACTCAAGAACAACAACAAGATAATAATAATAATGATCATCTCGTCTCATCCCCAGCTAGGCGACCCTGTTGAGCGTCGCCCTCGTTATAAACAGAAGCCATTGGGAGCCATTGAGTAGGCAGACAGGCCTTCAATCCGCCTCATATACACAGTAATGACCCACACGCCCCCTCCCCCATGCAGGGTCAACGCCCCTTCAAAAGCGTCCCAACTCTCCCCCAGAGAGGAATTTACAAAAGGGGAATGGGAATTCAATTTAGCGTGCTTAGAGCCAAGACGTCTTCCGCTCTGTCGCTGTCTTTTTTGTGTTTCGTTTTTACCTCCCTCCCCGTTCATTTTCCCCCGCAGGTGATTTTGGACGACATGGGGAACAAAATAGTGTACGAGTTCCCGGTGAACCGCTGGTTCGCCATCGACGAGGACGACGGCAAAATACAGAGAGACATTCTCGTCGGTGGCAATCAGCCCGCTGGTGAGATATTCCACTGCTAGCGACCTGGCTATCTGAGCCCAGCTCTGACTAAATAAGACAGCAATCTTCCCCCGACATCTTCCCCAAACTCTGTTATTAACTCTGTCAAGTGGTGCACTTGGGGTAAGATTGGGTACGTCAAGTCAATAGTCACATGTCAATAGTCACATGTACATCACATTCTGAACAGTGACTGGCAGGCGACAGTACGTAGCAAGGAGGCAAAAAGTAACAAGAGGGAAAAAAAAGATATAATCCGTATTGAATTAGAATGGCACAGTAAACATAATAAAGATAACACAATATCATGCAATTAAAAAAGGCCTGAACATTTTCTACAAAATGTAGGAATGGGGAAGATAGCCTATGAATCCAATTGAATATTCAGTAGGCTAGTCACTGGTTGGGGTGTTTGACCCCCAGCCGAGGGTTCATGCCAGGAACTGGTCTGCCAATCGGTGTCATTGAGCCTGAAGCCTGCAGACGCCGAGAAGGAAAAAGAGATTTTCTTTTCCAGCTGAGAGAGATTAGCGTCATTAGCATCATTAGTACCTCGGTGCAGACAATCATCCACCTCAGTGTGTGCGACGTGAACTGTGACTGCAGGCCCACGGCCGGCCGAGTCTCTGATTGTTTGAGCGTGTAACTGTACCCCGTCCTTTACTTTACCCCCCGCCCCCCCCGGCAGGCATTGTGTACAACGTTCAGGTTGTGACAGGCAACATCCGCGGGGCCGGGACCAACTCCAAGATCAACGTCGTCATGCACGGCACCAAGGGCATGAAAAACAGCGGCAAGGTGACTCGGTCATCCTCCGGGGTTCTCTTGTTTTTACACCTTGCTCCGTCACGAACATGCTGTGTGCTGATGGCTGGCAGAATTTTATTATCAAGGTTATCTTGGTTTTTTTTTTTACTGAAGATGATAGTTGAATCAATTCTAAGCTGCTAAAATCATGAGCCATCCTCCAGAAATGTGCTGGAGGACTCGTGATGCTAGTTCGGATGATGTGTCTTTCCGTGCCTCGGTCCGGTGCAGGTGTTCTTGGAGGGCGGTAAGTTTGAGCGCGCTCTCACAGACATCTTCACGGTGGAGCTGGCGGCCCTGCTCAGCCCCCTCAGCAGGGTCACCATCGGGCACGACAACGAAGGGGTCAGCTCTGGATGGTACTGTGAGAAGGTGAATCTGGTCTCGGAAAACACACACACACACGCACGCACGCACGTCTGGTCCTCACACCTCTGGCCCTCACAAGTACCTGAAGACGAACACACGCAGACACTGACTGGACTGTACCTGGTGGTCTTGGCGCCCCAGGTGGTGATCTACTGTCCCTTCACTGGGATAGAGCAGACGTTCCCCTGCAGCAAGTGGCTGGACGAGAAGGAGGGGGATGGCCTCATCGAGAGGGAGCTGTACGAGATGGTGTCGCTGAGGCAGAAGAGACAGAAAAGTATGTTCCCCATATACTGATCGATTTTATCGTCACTTTAATGACTAGACCGGTCTACCAGAATACCCGGTGGACTGTACCAACGGCTAAACCGATCCGGTCAGCATACATCTATAGGTGGACTCTTCCACTTATGATGTCACGAGAAGGTAGACACATGACAATTTGTAAACGCTTAAAGGAGCTACCGTGCTGTAGATGGAATCGGGGTAGGCGGGGTTTGGGCTCAGTGTGAGGGATGAAAGACACTGTGGTACATGGCTAATCATGCTAACACCTGCTGGTGTAATAGGTAAACAGAGTGAAAACATGCATCATTCGAGAGAGGACATCAGAAGACGTAAGACAGAACTGTTTGTGTGTGTATGTGTGTGTGTGGTGTGTGCACGTCCATGTGTGTGTGTTTGTGTGTGCGTGTGCATGTGCGCGTGTGTGTGTTGTACCCGTACAGAGTACCCGTGGTCCTTGTGGATCTGGACATCGGACATGCCCAACGCGGGCACCGACGCAGACATCTGCTTCCAGATCTACGGCAGCCTGGGCAAGTCGGACGAGATAAGGCTGGACAACAAGTCCGACAACTTCGAGCAGGGCCAAGTGGACAAGTTCATGGTGCGTGTCGCCGCGGGTCGGCACTCCCCGCCGGGCACGCTGGCTTGATTACCTCTATCGCGTTACCGCCGGCAACCACGCTGACTGCACTCTATTCAATGACCATGATGTCATCATCTATCCCCAGGTGGAACTCCCTGACATGGGGACGATGACCAAATTTCGCATTTGGCACGAGAAGAGAAATCCGTTCGCCGGGTGGCATCTCAGTAAGGTAACTATATTAGAATGATATTATTTCACAGATGTCAACACTTATTCTATGGAGGGGGAAAGAAATCCCTATAACCGCTGACCGAACTGCTCCTAAACAACAGAGTCTGAATCTGAACTGACCGCCAGTTCCTTTGGTGGCTGAAAGCATGAGAAAAATAAAATGACCTATCAATAAACAAATCCGTCTCCATGCTGTCCCTCCATTTTGTCCCAGGCGTCGATCATGAAGGCACTAACGAAGGAGAAGTACACGTTTCCATGCGAGCGATGGCTAGACACCAACGAGGACGACAACGAGGTGGTTCGGGAGTTACCTGCCATCGGAGACAACATCCCCGAACCCCTGATCCGTATGTACATCACCACACACACACGCGCACGCACGCACACATGCAGACACACGCACAAACTCAGATGTCTCCAAAGCAGATGTGACCTACTTTGGGTGTGAGGCCCTCAGTAGTGCACGCTCAGGGCAGAATATCTCATCTGACCCCAAAAAAAATAGAAATGATGCAGCGTCCAGGTGAACTCTGAACAGGTGGGTCCACTTCTGTACTTGGTGGTGTGTCCGTCCAGTGATCAAGTACCGAGTGACGGTGTGCACGGGGGACGTGAGCGGCAGCGGCACCGACGCTTCGGTGTTCATCAACCTGATCGGGGAGAACGGAGACTCCGGCGACCGCCAGCTGGTCGTCTGCAAGAACAACGTCAACAAGTTTGAGAAGGGCAACGTGGGTACCGGCAGCGCTAACCCCCTCGCTGGCAGCATCGCCTGCATTCATGACAGTATTATTACTATATAGAAGATCTATTCTACGGGCAGAACGATAATCATTCAAACGAAAACGCGTCACCGCCTACCTGCTCCTTAATGGGCTGTATCTGTTTGTCACGCTTTGGAGGAAAACTCTTGATTAGAATAGTGAACTTGAACTTGTTGTTCTGCTGACCGCGAGCTTGTCTTCCTCTCTCGCTCTCCCTCTCCCTCTTCTCCTCCCTCTCTCCACCCAGATGGATGAGTTCATCATCGAGGCGGTGTCCATCGGTCAGGTGGAGCGGGTGAGGATCGGACACGACGGCCGCGGCGGGGGCTGTGGCTGGTACCTGGACAAAGTCCTGGTCAGGGAGGAGGGCCAGGCTGAGTCCCAGGCGGTGGAGTTCCCTTGTGGCAGGTGAGAGGTTACAATCCTTTTCAAAAGCAGATTTAAAAGAGCATGAAACTTTTGTTGAAAGTTGAAATGTTGAAAGCATTCCAGCCACGGCTGCGATGGTGACCAGACAGTGTTTTTTTTTTTATCGGATGTTCCAGGTGGCTTGATCGTAACGAGGATGATGGACAGATTGTCAGAGAGCTTGTGCCGTTCTCTGACGGCCAGCGACTCTACAGTAAGTCTCTCTCAGACTGCGGGGAAAAGTTGCATTTTATATAAATATTATAATTGTTCACGTGTCTTCATGCTCATACAATTGTGTGTGTGTGTGTGCATGTTTGGGTGTGTGTGCGTGCACATGTGTGTGTCTGCACATGTGTGTGTGTGTGTGTGTGTGTGTGTGTGCGTGCCCAACAGACATAGGCTACCACATCGCCGTGAAGACCGGCAGTATCCCCGGGAGCAGCTCTGACTCCAAGGTGTTTGTCAAACTGTATGGAGAGAAGGGCGACACCAGCCGGATGATGCTGGAGGTCTCCGACAACAACCTGGGGAACTACTTTGAGACGGGCCGCATTGACATCTTCACCGTGGAGACCTTCGACATCGGACAGGTGGGCTGACACTGGCTCACGGGGCAGTCGCTGTTACTGACTGTACTGGATCTGTAGGTTCCACAGTAGCTAGTGCTGTTACAGACTGGATCTGTAGGTTCCACAGTAGCTAGTGCTGTTACAGACTGGATCTGTAGATTCCACAGTAGCTAGTGCTGTTGCAGACTGTATCTGTAGGTTCCACAGTAGGTAGTGCTTTTGCAGACTAGATCTGCAGGTTCCATAGTAGCTAGTGCTGTTACAGACTGCATCTGTAGGTTCCACAGTAGCTAGTGCTGTTGCAGACTGTATCTGTAGGTTCCACAGTAGGTAGTGCTGTTACAGACTTTATCTGTAGGTTCCACAGTAGCTAGTGCTGTTACAGGCTGGATCTGTAGGTTCCACAGTAGCTAGTGCTGTTGCAGACTGTATCTGTAGGTTCCACAGTAGGTAGTGCTGTTGCAGACTGTATCTGTAGGTTCCACAGTAGGTAGTGCTGTTGCAGACTGGATCTGTAGGTTCCACAGTAGCTAGTGCTGTTACAGACTGGATCTGTGTGGAGTGTGGAGGTTCTGGGTGTGAGTTGCTCTGGTCTCCTCTCTTCTTTAAAGACAGAAGCTAATTAGAGGTACACGTGCGTTTTGAATGATTTGTCAGGCCGACGCGTGTATTGTACTTTTCAATCACAATATCACAAATATCACAAATTCAAGGGAAAGAATCAGAATATCCACACTATTTACAGTCAGAATGTATTGATTGGTTAGGGACAAGACAGGTTCTCCACACCTAAAACCACGTTCCTCTCTGCCGGCAGATCAACCGTCTTATGATTGGACACACCAACGAGGGGATGCGCGCAGGCTGGTTCCTGGACAGCGTTCAGATCATGGTTCCCATCCACGGCAAACACTACATGTTCCCCAGCCACCGCTGGCTCTGCCGGGACGAGGCGGACGGCAAGACCGAGGTGGAGATCTACCCCAGCGAGATCCTGGACACCGAAATGTGTAGGCTATGTCACGCTTAAGGCACATGTGTGTGGAACAACTTGCTCTGTGAAAGGTGCTGTACTAAGCTCTTTGCTTACTATGAGCCTCACATGAGCGAACGTGGGTTAATGTACTTCATTGATGTTTGTTTGAGAACAGGACATGAGTTTACTCTTATTTTGAAGTCATTAAGCACTTTGTATTTGTGTTTTTCACGAGAAGTGCTTTAGAAATAAGGTGAGATTTTATGGAAATGTGTACAAATACAAAGACAAACACATTTTAAATACAACGCCACCATTGTTATAATAATGAATATGTGGATGATTATGTGTCCTTATCTGTTTGGCAGTAATTAACTATGAGGTCACTGTGGTCACTGGAGATGTGACATTTGCTGGGACCAACGCCAAGGTGGTCATCCAGATCTTCGGAGAAAAGGGCAAGACGGAGATCATCACCCTGGAGAGCAGATCCAACAACTATGAACGCAACGCCACAGAAATATTTAAGGTACCAACAACGACATAATTTAACTGCACCTGAGGTTTAAGGGAGGCAAACCCATAGTCCAAGTCTTATACACTTTAATAAATGTTAATAAATTATTGTGTAACGTTCATAAGAGGAAACACCAAATACAATGTAGTGTTTCCCCAGTGGAAGTGACGATCAAAGAAAATCTGAAGACACAAATACATTGAAAAATAATTACGGAAAAAACGGGAAAGCATGGCTCAGTTCTACGCTCTTGGTTGCTGCTTTTCTCCCCTTTTTCACTCTCTTTCTTTCTATCTCTTTCGCTCTCCCTCTATTTCTTTCTTTCTCCCTCATTCTTTCTGTCTCTCTCTCTCTATATATATATATCTATCGCGCTCCCTCTTTCTTTCTCACCCTCATTCTTTCTGTTTCTCTTTTTCTTTCTTTCTCCCTCTCTCTCATTCTTGTTCTCTCCCTCTCTTTTTTTCTCTCTCTCTCTTTCTTTCTTGCCCTCATTCTTTTTGTCTCTCTCTCTCTACCTCCCTCTCTCTCTCTCTACCTCTCTTCC
>OMOU01076921.1:1952-14261 GCA_900312585.1 Malacocephalus occidentalis | reverse complement strand
CAACATATGGGATCATGAGCACTCACATTCTCTACCTTTACACTGCTCTCAATGTGATGCTGGTAACTAGAGGCTAGGGACTAGTGATGCTGGTAACTAGAGGCTAGGGACTAGTGATGCTGGTAACTAGAGGTTAGGGACTAGTGATGCTGGTAACTAGAGGTTAGGGACTAGTAATGCTGATAACTAGAGGTTAGGGATTAGTGATGCTGGTAACTAGAGGTTAGGAACTAGTGATGTTGGTAACTAGAGGTTAGGGACTAGTCATGCTGGTAACTAGAGGTTAGGGACTAGTGATGCTGGTAACTAGAGGTTAGGGACTAGTCATGCTGGTAACTAGAGGTTAGGGACTAGTAATGTTGATAACTAAGGGGTACCAGGATAGTACTGCAGTAGTACTGTAGGATAGTTCTATACCGCAGTACTACTGTAGACAACCGAATAGTACTATACTGCTCTACTGCAGTAGTACTGTAGATATCATGATAGTACTGCAGTAGAAAGTGCTGTTCTATGTTCCCCATGGAGTTAGCCTCATCAAGCCAACAGATCTAAGGTGACATGTTCAGACTTCTTGAAATGGATGGCAGAGGCTTTTCTTGTTATCTTAAAGCGCTGCCACTCTCAGAACGCTGCCACTCTCAGAACGCTGCCACTCTTACAGCGCTGCCACTCTCAGAACGCTGCCACTCTCAGAACGCTGCCACTCTCAGAGCGCTGCTGGCCCACGGCTCCTCTACTGATCATCTGGACTGCAGCTCTCACTGCCAACCAGGGTGAATTTGGCAGATGCTTTTATCCAAAATGACTACAGTTATAAACCTGGACATTATTGCAATGGGTGTGAGTAGGACAGCACGAGACATTTAGAAATGACCTTGAATTAAACTCTATCGAGGTACAGGGAGTCATGAACAAGATGACAGAGAATACAGTGCAATGACAAGGGGAATCCTCGGGACTGGAACAGGGGACATTGGATAGGGGAGCAGGGTGGGAGAACTCACACACACACGATCCTCCATTGTTACAGAGTGGAGGTGATGTGGCTGATGAGGTGATTGAATGATTGATTAACAGAGACAGTTGAAACTTACAGAGTGTAGTTATTATTCAATTTAAATTTTTCGGATATTTATAACATAAATGTGACCTTGGATAAACAACTTTTAAAAACTGCAGTAAGCTTGTGTTTATGTTCTATTTAAATACATTGTATGTTTCTATTTGCAGCTCTGCTCTATGCGACCATCTTTGGTAATGTCACCACCATCTTCCAGCAGATGTATGCTAACACCAACCGCTACCATGAGATGCTCAATAGCGTTAGAGACTTCCTGAAACTCTACCAGGTCCCCAAGGGCCTCAGCGAGAGGGTCATGGATTACATTGTCTCCACCTGGTCGATGTCTAGAGGCATCGACACTGAGAAGGTACTGACCGACACCTGGTCCACAATAACACCTAGTCCACACTCACACCAGGTCCACATTAATACCTTGTCCACATTCTGGACCACATTCTGCGGTGGCAGAACAGAGAAGAGTCGGGACTTGGCCGAGTGATGTTTGCCTGTTCTTAGGGAAGTGTGATGTGATAGTGATGGTGGTACCGGTCTCTTAGTGAAGGTGGTACCAATAGGCCTCTTAGTGATGGTGGTACCAGTCTCTTAGTGATGGTGGTACCAACAGGCCTCTTAGTGATGGTGGTACCAGTCTCTTAGTGGTGGTGGTACCAACAGGCCTCTTAGTGAAGGTTGTACCAGTCTCTTAGTGATGGTGGTACCAGTCTCTTAGTGAAGGTGGTACCAATAGGCCTCTTAGTGATGGTGGTACCAGTCTCTTAGTGATGGTGGTACCAACAGGCCTCTTAGTGATGGTGGTACCAGTCTCTTAGTGATGGTGGTACCAGTCTCTTAGTGATGGTGGTACCAACAGTCCTCTTAGTGATGGTGGTACCAGTCTCTTAGTGATGGTGGTAACAACAGGCCTCTTAGTGATGGTGGTACCAGTCTCTTAGTGATGGTGGTACCAGTCTCTTAGTGATGGTGGTACCAGCCTCTTAGTGATGGTGGTACCAGTCTCTTAGTGATGGTGGTACCAGTCTCTTAGTGAAGGTGGTACCAGTCTCTTAGTGATGGTGGTACCAGTCTCTTAGTGAAGGTGGTACCAGTCTCTTAGTGGTGGTGGTACCAGTCTCTTAGTGATGGTGGTACCAGTCTCTTAGTGAAGGTGGTACCAGTCATCCAGCCCAAGTTGTTGAGCGGAGTGCCGGGGTTGGGGCCTGGGGTCTGGCTTAATTATGGAAATGGTTATGTTATTGATCTTGTATAGCACCAACTTGTTAAAGCATTCTAATTTCATAAGGTTTCTAAGGATTCTAAGGATAGAGGTTATTCTATGATAGATATATGGTATCATGGTGAGGGATAGAGGTTATTCTATGATAGATATATGGTATCATGGTGAGCGACAGAGGTTATTCTATGATAGAGGCTATAGGGTGAGCAAGGTTAGAGGATTAGGGGTTAGGTGGGTGTAGGGAGTCTTCTGCCTTCCAGGTGTTTCAATATTAGCACTTCATCGTTCCTAAACTTGCTAATTTTGACCTTAACTCTGTGTTGCTCTCTGTGTACCAGGTGCTGCAGATCTGCCCCAAGGACATGAGAGCAGATATCTGCGTCCACCTCAACAGGAAGGTGTTTAAGGAGCACCCAGCGTTCCGCTTGGCCAGCGACGGCTGTCTCCGAGCGCTCGCCATGGAGTTCGAGACAGTGCACAGTGCGCCAGGAGACCTGATCGTCCACGCGGGGGAGAGTGTAGACAACCTCTGCTTCGTGGTGGCGGGGTCACTGGAGGTCATCCAAGATGACGAGGTGGTGGCCATTTTAGGTGAGCCTAGTTCTGTAAGGTACTACAACATATTACTAGTACTGTACTATTAGTGTGCATTACACATGCTGTACTGGTACTGTGTATTACGAGTGGTGTGCTAGGGAGGCAGTAGCTCAGGAGGTAAGTGCGGTTATCTGACAATTGGGAGGTTGCTGGTTTGATCCCCGGGCTCCCCCTAGCTAAGTGTGGAGGTGTCCCTGAGCAAGACACCTAACCCTACCTGCGCCCTCTAGCTAAGTGTGGAGGTGTCCCTGAGCAAGACACCACCTAACCCTACCTGCACCCTCTAGCTAAGTGTGGAGGTGTCCCTGAGCAAGACACCACCTAACCCTATCTGCGCCCTCTAGCTAAGTGTGGAGGTGTCCCTGAGCAAGACACCACCTAACCCTGTCATATGGCATGTTGTGTCAAATATAGCATAGAGATGGCATATGTATCCAGAGTAGTTGAATCATCTATGATCAATGTTGTACATGTAAAGTGATCAATATGATCACAAGATCATATTGATCATATTGCTCTCTGGTGCACCTGGAAAAGTTGAGGGTTTTGCAGACATGCCAAACTTCAGTCTCCTCAGAATTGCTATTGTGCCTTAGGAATGCCTTAGGAAAGCACAGAACATCATAGAGGACCACAGCCACCCAAGCAATGGACTGTCCATTGATCACTTTACATGTACATTCATAACATTGATAATATTTAGATGATTCAACTACATCTGGATACATGTGCCATATTTCCTTTTCTATCTTTAAATACTCTGGCTACATATGCTTTTGATTCTCCTGTCTTTTGTATATTTCTGCCATTACTGAGTTCCACTGAGTTGTGATGTGTGACAGTGTGTGTCTCCCCCTCCAGGGAAGGGAGATGTGTTCGGTGATGTGTTCTGGAAGGAGCCCATTCTTGCACAGGCCTGCGCTAATGTCCGGGCTCTGACCTACTGTGACCTACACATTATCAAGCGAGACGCCTTGCACAAAGTCCTGGACTTCTACTCTGCATTTTCAGGACACTTCTCCAGGAACCTACTGCTAACCTACAACCTGAGGAAACGGGTTAGTCTTTGGTCAATGTTATAACCCTAACTAATCCCCTAACCCTCTCATCCTTCCCATCTTAGATGAGGTGACTTTCAAGATGTTTTTCTCCATCAGATTGTCTTCCGGAAGATCAGTGATGTGAAGCGCGAGGAAGAGGAGATGTTAAGGAGGAAGGACGAAGCACCTCTGAACCTCCCTCCAGACCATCCTGTCCGCAGACTCTTCCAGCGATTCCGGCAGCAGAGGGAGGCTCGGCGGTTAGCGGAGTGGGCGGGGCAGGAGCCTGGGGGAGCTCCGCTCGGGGACCCAGAGAAGGCCAGCGTCCAGGTGGAGCAGCCCAGGGTGCAGGAGGTCCTTGCTTCCACGAGTATTGTCATGGAAACGGAGAGCCCGCCTCCAACAACTCTATGTTCCACTTCCAGAGTCTCCAGAGTCATGCTCCACCACAACAACCTGGTGGGATGCAAGTCTGCTGAACCCCTGAAAGCAAAAGGCTGGGCTCGTTTTAAAGACACAGCGGTGAAAGCGGAGCCCTGGAGCAGCGTTTGTAAAGCCGAGTCTTTGGACACTCTTCCTGACAGAACTAAATCCCACGACGAGATGTCTCTGAGGAAAACAGACTCCTGCGACAGTGGCATCACTAAGAGTGACCTGCGACTGGACAATGTTTGTGATGCAAGCACACTACAAGACAGTCCAGTCCAGCCTCACATCAAACAAGGCTCCTGCTCAACCCCAGAACAGAGCTTGCAGGCCTCGTTCCTGGAGTTCAAAGAGGAGCTGCAGGAGGGCATCGCGGCCCTCAACAGCCGCATGGAAGCTCTAGAGGCTCAATTGGCTGAGATGCTGCAACTCCTCAAATCCAGGAACACCTCTGGATCCTCCTTTCAAAGTTCCCACTCACCCACCCCTGACTCTGACAAGGACAGCATTTCCTAAATTGACGTTTGGTAGTTTAACACATACTTTACTTAAATAAGGGTACCCTCTTCCACATTGATTATATATGATCTACTTCATTCAAAGAACCAACTAGATTGTGATCAAGGTTAGGGTTAGAAACAAACAAATGGTAAGGCTCAGGGTTAGATACAAAGGGTTAGGTTCAGTCTTAGGTACCAAGGGTTATGTTCGGTCTTAGGTACAAAGGGTTATGTTCGGTCTTAGGTACCAAGGGTTAGGTTCGGTGTTAGGTACCAAGGGTTAGGTTCGGTGTTAGGTACAAAGGGTTAGGTTCGGTCTTAGGTACCAAGGGTTAGGTTCGGTGTTAGGTACAAAGGGTTAGGTTCGGTGTTAGGTACCAAGGGTTAGGTTCGGTGTTAGGTACCAAGGGTTAGGTTCGGTGTTAGGTACAAAGGGTTAGGTTCGGTGTTAGGTACTAAGGGTTAGGTTCGGTGTTAGGTACCAAGGGTTAGGTTCGGTCTTAGGTACCAAGGGTTAGGTTCGGTGTTAGGTACAAGGGTTAGGTTCGGTGTTAGGTACCAAGGGTTAGGTTCGGTGTTAGGTACAAGCAAAGGGGTAGGTTTGGGGTGAGATACAAACCCATACAATGCTCTCATTGGTGGTCAACTCCCTGTGTCAAACCTGCTGGTCATGGAAGGACTGAATATCATTTCAATGATTAAAGAAATAAGTTAAAGGACTAGAAGAGGATCCCTGCATATTGTGCATATTGTGCACTTTAGAAAAACAGAACTTTGAAGCATTAATCAAGTAGTAGTAAATAGTGAATTCAGCGAACCCAATGATACATTATAAAATTATTCACAAACTATTTACAATGTGTTAATACTGCTTTATAAACACAATAATGATGCAATTGTTGATAGTTAAGGTAGTTAAAGAGCATTAGTTAATACTTTCATGAGCTCTAAAATGAGGACTCTATGCAGTACTACTCCTTATCTAATACGTACTAATACGTGTTCAGTAAGGCATAGATCGTTCTCGCTTTTAACTGAGCTCATGCAAGTCTAGAAGCAAAACGTATGCTTCCTAACATTACCTGAATTCATTAATCCAGCCATAATTTATACATGAACTAGTCATGAGTTGCATTATTAAGTGTTCATAAAGTATTATTAACTCTTTTGTAAATCATTGACTAACATTTAATAAATGATATTTGAATGAGAAATATGAGCAAATAGGCAAATAAACAGCAAAAGGCATATCAACAACAAGGCAATACAAAAAATGTAGCATCAAGTTATGTGCATGGGAGTGGAGTCAGAGTTCACACTCCTGATGGCCCGTTTTAGTCTCTCTGTTTCAGCAGCGTGACTGCAACAGTTGGAACAGGTTGTTGGGGTGGTGAGGATCCTTCATGATCCTGCAGCCTCCGGTTCCACACCTCCTGGAATACAGGTCCCGCAGGCTCTGGTTCCACACCTCCTGGAGTACAGGTCCCGCAGGCTCTGGTTCCACACCTCCTGGAGTACAGGTCCCGCAGGCTCTGGTTCCACACCTCCTGGAGTACAGGTCCCGCAGGCTCTGGTTCCACACCTCCTGGAGGTGCCCTGTCCTGCAGGGTGGGGAGTGTAGTGCCAATAGTGCACTCAGCTGAATGCTGTGATGGTCTGTAGCCCCTGCTATAGGGGTCTTGTTCCATCTGTGCCTCCACTTTGTCTCTGTACTTTCTCTTTGTGTCTTTACCATTTGCCCGTCCGTAGGATGGCACTTTGTATTTGTCCGTGTGGCCAGAGTTGGAGGCAGCAGTACGGGCGTTCAGGGGGTCGCGGATGGATCCATCGACCCATAGTTTTTGATTAGGAAAGGGTCTAATCTTAACCGTGGGGACGGTGTCCTGATGGTGTCCTCTAGCGTTGCTATGAAGCTAATCACCATGTCCGTAAAGTCGCTGACGTCACTGGAGCTGGATCGGAATATGTCTCAGTCGACCCCGCATGTGGCGTCCCGAATATCGCCATCAATTTGGTCGGACCACCGCCTTCCCTCGTCACGACCGCCTCCCATACTATCTTTTGTTCATATCCGACAGCAGGAATATGGCGGCATGGTCCGACTTGCTGAATAGGGGAGAGAGGCAACCTTGTAGTCTCTCTTGAAGGGCGTATAGCAGGGGTTCTATCTCCCCTGGTAGCACACGGAATGTGCTGATGGAGATTCGGCATGTCTTTCTTTAGGTTGGCCCTGTTAAAGTCCAACAGGGTTAGGATGTTGATAGTGCTGACAGCACATCATGTAGGGCTGATAGTGCTGACAGCACATCTTGTAGGGCTGATAGTGCTGACAGCACATCATGTAGGGCTGATAGTGCTGACAGCACATCATGTAGGGCTGATAGTGCTGACATAGCACATCATGTAGGGCTGATAGTGCTGACATAGCACATCATGTAGGGCTGATAGTGCTGACATAGCACATCTTGTAGGGCTGATAGTGCTGACATAGCACATCATGTAGGGCTGATAGTGCTGACAGCACATCTTGTAGGGCTGATAGTGCTGACAGCACATCTTGTAGGGCTGATAGTGCTGACAGCACATCTTGTAGGGCTGATAGTGCCGACAGCACATCATGTAGGGCTGATGACCGTACTGAACTCCTGGGGAAGATAGAATGGATGGCAAGAGATGGTCAGATGCTCCAGGTTCAGCGAGGAGGAGCGAGAAAGAGTCTTAATATCCTGAGGATTGCACCACCCTACAAACCCCTCCAACCTTAGATTTCCCAGACTCTTCCATCCTGTCTGCTCGGAAAACAGAAAAGGACTTGGTCGGACAAATGACTGGACCAGCCGTACAAAAAAGACGAGTCTCTTATGTCCTGTTGTAATCTAATCCTCCCCCGAACATCATCCAAGTTATTTTCCAGAGACGACATTAGCGAGAAGGACGGTGGGCTGGACTCTCTGTCTGTTTCCCTCGGTGTTTCCTTCTTCGTTTCCCTGGAGACACGTTGTTGTTGTTCGCTCGGAAGATCTCCGCCGGCCACTCAGGATCCATGTGAAAAGTATCCCAGAACCTTTGTTGTACACCAAAGTGAATGTCCTGTGTGTGTCTCTCCTGTATGTTCTTTTGTTCAAAAGAATATGAATACAATAAAAATGCACAATCTCAGCGGAGATGCTTGCTAAGCCACGTGCGGACCACGCTTCATCAACGGGGAACTCACTATTTAAAATGCTATCACATGTTAGCATTAGCTACCTATGGTTAGGTAGGGAATGTAAGCACATATGGTTTTGATGCCCACATACCTTTTGGACATAGTTTATCTAATGAACTACATCATTAAACATTCAGTTTAAATCTCATGAAATCCTGATCACTTTAACAATGTTCCAGTTAACCTCTTCTTGAAATACCAAAATGAAAATCTTGCTTCCTATTTTGTTGTATTTTGTTACGGTGCAATCAAAGGACCAGGCCTACGTTTTCAGAAGCACATCATTTGGTCCTTGGTACGTTGAACGTCTAGTAGGGCTACATGGTTTCAATCAAACCCTGGTACGTTGAACCTCTAGTAGGGCTACATGGTTTCAATCGAACCCTGGTACGTTGAACCTCTAGTAGGGCTACATGGTTTCAATCGAACCCTGGGACGTTGAACCTCTAGTAGGGCTACATGGTTTCTATCGAACCCTGGGACGTTGAACCTCTAGTAGGGCTACATGGTTTCAATCGAACCCTGGTACGTTGAACCTCTAAGTAGGGCTACATGGTTTCAATCGAACCCTGGGACGTTGAACCTCTAGTAGGGCTGCAGTTTGTTTGGTGCTTTGTGAATCATGGAACTCAGGTGCAGACCGTTGTAGTGCAGGTCTAAGCTGAGATGACCTCTTCCAGAACACATTTCAAATGATCTTTAGGAAATCAAAGACTGTACATAGTAAACATATTAATTGAATAATAAACAATGTTTACTTTCATATGCAGTCTATGGGGGTTTGCCTGAGATTAGGATGTCCCAAGGTTGAATCATGAATGTGTAGTGAGTAATATTAACTATAAATAGTAATAATAACTATTAATTAAGTAATTAACATAAGTAACATATCTATGCCAACATTGATTACAGGTCCTGCATGATATGCTGTGTCACTCTCCAAAATAATAATAATAATAACAATAATAATACTCATCATCTTCAACATTATGAAATACCTTCCAAAGCTGCAGTGTATGTGTGCGTAAATGAACACTTTGCTAGCTTATCGTGATTCTATGAAATACAATTGAAACGTAATATATGTTAACAAACAGTAATTTATTCTATACTTTGGATTCTGGGGTTATCCACAGTACTGGGACATAAAAATGATCTCTTCTAATTATTATTATTATCACATTATTTGACATCTTTAGTTCAGAGTACACTAAGCACTAAGCGTTCACGAGTCAAGGAGCTGTCCTACAATCACAAGCCCTCGTCGGGACATCTGGTCAGAGTTACAAAAAGACACTCAAAGATACTAATTCTTCTCCCCAGGGACCTTCACTGGACCCACCTACTCCCCAGGGACCTTCACTAGACCCACCTACTCCCCAGGCACACCTCCTGGAGTACAGGTCCTGCAGGCTCTGGTTCCACACCTCCTGGAGAACAGTTCCTGCAGGCTCTGGTTCCACACCTGTCCTGAGAGGGGCTGTTGCTGAACCAGGCAGTGATGCTCCTGTCAGGATGTTCTCCACCAGAAGGTCTGAAGGATCCTCCGGGAGACTGAACCTCCTCAGCTGCCTGAGCTGGTAGAGGTGCTGCTTCACCTTCCTCACCAGAGTGTCAGTGTGTGTAGTCCAAGTCCTCTGTGATGTGGACTCCCAGGTACCTGAAGCTGCTCACCCTCTCCACTTGCTGCTCTAGCAGCTGCTCTACCTGCTCTAGTCTCATCTTTATGCGCCACAGTGATATATTGCTGTCTCTAAATATAAATGTACTCTTTGTAAGTCGCTTTGGATAAAAGGGTCCCTAATGCGCCCTGAATGTAATGTCAATGTAAATACAAGAGGTTGAGGTGCCACAGCGCCCTCTATAGATGGCACTGGTACTGCACAACCATGTCTGTTTGCTTTATAGGCGGTTGAGGTGCCAGAGCGCCCTCTATGGAGCACACTGGTACTGCACTATCATGTAGGCTCTTAAGGAGGTTGAGCTCACCTGAGCTGGTCATCTCATCCAATCCGGGACTCCAGACAAAAGATGGATGTCATTGTGATGAAAAGTGATCTTAGGCGTTAGTTATAATCTTAATAGTTGGTTAGGTAGTTAGGGTTAATTATTAAAGAAGCTTTTCATCGTTTACATTACATCGACTGATCTGTACGTCTATGCTCCACTACAGCGGAGGTGTTTTGAGTCGTCATGGCAACAGGTGCAGGCTGTGATTGGCTGGTGGTTTGTGTGTGCAGTGGAGTGCTGAGTCACCAGGCTTCCTATTATGTGAGGCGGACTGAAGCTTCTAGTGGCCCAGGAAACACTGGCGGCTCATATATGTGCCTGTGGTGCGACGGTGGGGCAGAAGCTGACCAATGTGTGGGGTCAATTGGTAAGAAGTGATTTGTGTGTCCGTGTGCAGAGGTAGAGCTCGACTGGGTATCACTGGGGATGCCATGGATTCTCTCCACTTCATTGGGACTTATTGTTTGATTTTTGGAAAGTAAAATTTAAATTGTATTTCAGAACGTCATTAAGGACCCCTGATGTATTTAAGGCAAGTTTCTGTTGGTAAAATAATGTCTGTACTGCAGAGAGTTAAAGCTCATCTGAATCTCTGAAGGAAACTGTGGTCTTTGTAAGAAGACATTAAGTAAACTACTTTTATGGCTGTTATGTTGTCCACTAACTCCGTACTGACCGACACATTGATTCCAAAAGACCTTGATAGTTGTTTACATTCATGGCAGAGGTGAATGCCTGTAGGAGAATCAGGACATGGTAGTCTTTCTGACAAATTATGTTGCTAACAAATGTTTTTGTGATGCCAGGAGATGGTTTGATCACCCACCCGGCATTGTATTCTAAGGGGATTGGTGTTTAGTGTGAATGGTGAATGGTAAATGGATTGCTTTCATAAAGCGCTTCTATACAAAGTGCTTTACATTGCCTCACACTCACCATTCATCTTTCAGTGGTGTCAACCGTGCAAGGCAACAGCCAGCAGGTCGGGAGCAGGTAGGGTTAGGTGGTGTCTTGCTCAGAGACACCTCCACACTTAGCTAGGGGGAGCAGGTAGGGTGAGGTGGTGTCTTGTTAAGGGACACCTCCACACTTAGCTAGGGGGAGCAGGTAGGGTTAGGTGGTGTCTTGCTCAGGGACACCTCCACACTTAGCTAGGGGGAGCAGGTAGGGTTAGGTGGTGTCTTGTTAAGGGACACCTCCACACTTAGCTAGGGGGAGCAGGTAGGGTTAGGTGGTGTCTTGTTAAGGGACACCTCCACACTTAGCTAGGGGGAGCAGGTAGGGTGAGGTGGTGCCTTGCTCAGGGACACCTCCACACACACACACACCTTCCTGCGCTCCTCTGCAGCCTCCAGTTTCTTCTGGATCTCCTGGAGGGAGGGGTCCCGGCGGGGGGTCAGGGCGGCGCTCAGCTCCGGGACTCCGCCCTCAAAGGACGGCGGGCGCAGGATGACCTGGAAGGCCTGACCGGACGCCCGCTTCCTCAGCTTCACCACCTCCACGTCCCGCATGGACACCAGGCCCAGGTCCACCGCATCTGGGGGGACACCAGGACCAGGACCAGGACCAGGTCAGATCAGGACCAGGTCAGACCAGGACCAGGACCAGGTCAGATCAGGGCCAGATCAGATCAGGACCAGATCAGAGCCAGATCAAGACCAGGACCAGATCAGATTAAGACCAGATCAGGACCAGGACTAGATCAGGACCAGATCATGACCAGATGAGGTCCAGTAGCAAATCAGGACTAGGGCCACATCAGGACCAGAACCAGAACCAGAACCAGATCAAGGACAACATAAAACAGTAGCAAGTGTTTTTATTTAGCACCACACTGTCATGGTTGAACTCAAATGACTCAGCTGAGCACCCTTTTGAAGTTCAACTGATGCTGCTATTGGGAAGATGTACAGAATGTGACACAATGCTTCTGTCATCCAGGGGTGCACTGCACTGGCGCCCCAGAGCCCCCTAGTGGCCAGAGGAGGACCTGCGTCTTACCTTCGGCCTTATAAGGAGGGGTGTCGCGGGTCTGGGGGCTGATGCAGGAGCAGAGCAGAGACACCAGGGGGAGCTCCCTCACCTTCTCTCTGTAGGCTGGGAGCACACACACACTTAACTTGTTAAGTACTAATGTATTATGCTAGAATATGGATTATTAAACACACACACACACACCTGTCTCTTACTTACCTGCAAGAGTCATCTTGTATCTGTCTGTCTGTCAG
>OMOU01076846.1:0-10056 GCA_900312585.1 Malacocephalus occidentalis | reverse complement strand
TGTGTGTGTGTGTGTGTGCTGAATTTGTGTGTGTGTGTGTGTGTGTGTGTGTGTGTGTGAGAAAGAGAGAGAGCGAGAGCGAGAGAACATGTGGGTCTACAGTATGTGTGAGAGCGTGTCTACATACGTATGAAAATGACTTGGTTTTTACAGAGGTCAAGGTGCCTGTGAGTATATGATATGTGCGTGTGTGTGTGTGTGTGTGTGTGTGTGTGTGTATTTGTAGTTTGTCTGAGAGCCACAGCATGCTGTGCACAATTTCTTAAACTATGGGTCAGGACACCAAATGGATTGCTATTCAGTTAAAAGCAAATCGGTAAATGGTAAAAGGATTGCATTAATATTGTGCATTTTCCAAAGTGCTTTCCGATATGACCTCACATTTACCCGTTCATACCAACCCAGTGGCCAGAGGGAAGCGGAGGGTTCATACACGGACGACGGTGTCAACCGTGCAAGGCAACGTCTCAGGGCCGTCTCGACACTGAGCTGTAGGCAGACTCACGGTGCACCAGAGGTGGGAGTAAGACACGCATGTTCCAGTTACAAGCAAGTCTCGGCTCTTAACCTTCAAGTCTCAAGCAAATCTCAAGTTACTGTGGTGAGAATCAAGCAAGTCAAGTGGAGTTTGCTGTTATAAGTCAAGCAAGACAGGTCAAGTTATTGCTCAAGTCAAGCAAGTCATAAGTCACAATGGGCTATTTACAAAGTATCCTGCCCTAAACAATAGTCCAAATAAAATGCAACTAAACCGGATATGTCTCACATGCCATGTTCCCATGGCAATAGCAGTCAATTAGCTGTTTTGAAGCTATTCAGCTCTACAACAGTAACAAGCAGGTCAAAAGCCAGTGAAGAAACCTTAGTGCAATGCACCAGGTTTGCGCACTTTGCACTGGAAATTACCCAATCATGTTTCAGAAAACAAAACGTAACTCCTCAATATCTAGCAAAGTGCATATATTTGTGCTGTAATAGGCAATACGCATTTCATCTGTCTATATCAATTAAAAACAAATAGAAACTCAACTAACAATACAAACAAAAGATCCGATCAATTCCATCTTTTGGGGCTTCGCAGTTTGAACCGTGTCCGGCTGGCAGAGTCTGGGCTACTAGCTATTCATTTGAGACATGAAGTGATATGTCTAGTTATCCATCGCTAGGCAGCAGCAGCCTCTGAAATGCCTCTCAGCAGTTACTCAGTTAGCACCTATGGTTAGCACCGGGTTAGCACCTGCTAAAGGCGAGGACTTGACAGACGACCGTAGCGATGCGCGCAGTGACACGCGTGCACCATGCGTGCACCGTGCATGCTCATCCCCCGGGGCCACAGCTGCAAATCGAATCTGGTGTGAAAGACACACTGGAGCCCAGTGTATAGAATGACTCTGATCCCAACTCTGCTGCGCCAAACTATAAATAAATGTCAGTGCAGTCAACTTAGTTGTCGACTTAGCTCCTCTGCCTGAAGATCTATGGATGACCTGTAATGCAGGCAGTGGCCCTGAAGCCGACAGATGGTGTTTGCCCCTTCCATCCTGCTGTGATTTGCGGGAACAGATTCTCGTCTTATCTTAACTTATGTCCTCTTATTAGCTTAGCTCATATGATCCTCAAGGTGCTCACACACTGCCCCAACACAACGCCTAACACAACACAATCGGGCCAGGGTGTGCCATACCTCATTGGCTGTTACTGGTCAAAGTGTGTTGTCGGCGACCACGTCGAATCTGCGTTGGCCGACCTCCACCAACATTGGGTGTTGGGTGTTGGTGTTTATTGGGGTGACATCGGCCAATACTGCGTAACAGCTATGTAATGTCATCATCTTATGCAACGCTAGCCTATTTTATTTAGTGTCATTTTATCTCGCCGTTCATGTCTTAACGTATCTTATCTTATCATCTGTTATCTTAGATGTATTCCTATATTTTATTGTAACCCTATTATTTCGTGTTGATTCATCTTGTCGTCTCTGGGCCCGTGTCATCCGCAGCATATCGTAACCATGCCTTGTTGTGGGAGGAACCATAGGAGAGAACAGAGTGTGACAATTCTACAGTACATTGTTGAGAGCTGCGGTGGGCCCATAGGCTGAACCCCCCCCCCCCCCACTCGCTGCATGCACAGTAGTGCCCACATCAGACACACAAAGAACATGCAATGTTTGAATATCAGAGGGGTGCACAGAGGCTCAGATGTTTTCCCCGTCCGTGCTATCAATGGCGTTCCTTTATGCCATCTGGACTCTGGAGGTGGCGATAGCACCATGAGAAATGACCGGTCCGCTCCCGTTAATGTGCTGTAGGTGTCAGCGTACTAAAACGCACCACTGTAACTCAATTGACAATTGTTGCCCAACACACGAGAGGGAGGTGGTCGACGGGGATGAGAATAGCCTGAGCAGATGTGACAGAATGTCCCGCTCCATCTTGAATCTGCCGATTGTCTCTGCGTGTCACGGAGCCACGGCAAACAACGGTTGATGTCATGTCTCACACAGAAGGCCAAGTATGTTCGGAATGGCGACAATATAAAATGACATGTACCAACAAATAGGGAGCGTCTATACGACCCGTTTCCCTTCTGTGCACCGTCAACCATATTTCAATATTTTCTAATAAGCACGGCGCCTTTCTCGGCCATTAACCAAAGGTCAAGGCTCCTGGTTTGCTACCTGTTTGTTGGGAGCAGACAATTGGAGCAAGACCAGTTTAGTGTCTTGCTCAAATGCTCCACTTACCACAAAGATTTAGGAGATCAAAGGCACAACCAGCTGGTTGCTGGATGATGATGATGATGATGATGATGATGATGATGATGACCATAATATTAAGTCTAATAACCTGAATAAAAAGGCCTAAGGACATAAACCCAACAGGCTTAAGGGTGCGTCCGTGGTCCCGTCATTCAGTCCACACATAAACACTCGATTGAGATTCACGGATTCAAACTCTCTGTCTACATTACCGTACAGAGGCAGGAGACCTGAACTAGCCCATGAGGCTTGGACTCCTTCACCCATCGCAGTGTTACCACTCTTCCCCTGGTGCCCCACCCAAAGCCTTCATTTCAAGTGATTTGAGAAGTATACAGCTATTAAGAAAACAAGAAAGTTTTGATGTTCACAAAGCATCTTTATTATTATGACAATAATATCAATAATGTCACGCATGCTCATATCAACCATGAAACCTCAATAAAATCCTTTACTACAAAGTTCTAAATCAATGGTCATGAGGTAAATCATAGGTCCTCGAAGGAACAAATAGTCATAGCCAACTTGAAGGGGAGAGCCCTTGTGAATGAAGGCTGGCTACTCCCTACAGTCATAGGATAGCTCAAACATACATTGCGTGAAGCAGAACATGAGGCCAAACGAAAATAGCAAAATAGGTACCTGCAGTGAGCTCAGCTGCTGCAAGGAATCTTTAACACTTGGACACCTTTCAGAACTGTAATTATATAATTATTATATTATATAGTTTTAGTAATCCAAACCCACTACTGCAGACACGATTTAATCGGTGGCTGTGTTGATAAGCAGCTTGCGTTGCGCCTTCACATGTTGGCAGAAATACTTTCACCGCCATTAAAGATAGATTAAAAGCACATTTAGTCTATGTAGGCTACAGACTGTAAACATCAGTTTGGTCAACGTTTGGTGCAGGAAAGAGAAGCTGCTCATAGGGTGCACCCCTACTTCCAAACGTCTGCAAATCGGGAGAATATATCCCCCAGGAGCTAGTACTAAACGAATCGGACCATTAACAAGTTTGTGATTACTATGCACACCAACTCCAGTCTTACTTCCCATGGCGCATGGTCAAGGTTAATTTGAGCGACACTGCCATCCAGAGGAGTATACAGTGCACTGCAAAAAAAGATAAATGGAAAAACAATACAAAATTCAATGTAGGCCATGGAGACTATGATCTCTTTTTAAGAGATGTTGGATAAAGCAATGACAATATGTCCACAGACGTTAACTGAGTTATTTATCACAATTGCCATTTGCTGTTTTCTTAGGAAGTTGTCAAATGTATAATTCACTGAGAATTGAACACCATACATTACGGATACATTGCGTCAGAAAATCCAATTGAAATATCAAGACAACGCCATTGCCTTGCAGATAGCTTCCTTAATAGTATTAACAAATTCCTTGATCATTTTCGTAATTGTCATATTGTTGTGATTCATTTTGATATTCTCGGGTTTAAAGGAGCTACTCTCAGCTGTCACCCGTGTCGTCTGTTTTTGTTCTGCGTTTCCCTTTCCTCAGCAAACTTGCTTTTGATTGGTCAGAGTTTTTCATCAACAGATTCGAACCAATCATAGCGCTGGCTAGCTGTTGTACATGTAGGGAAGAAAATACTCCTGCAACCTGCACGACCCGTGACACTATCTCAACGACAGTTCTCCCTTCATTTAAAAGTATGTTGATAGAAAATTACATTATATTCAGTTGAAACGCTTAAATGACAGGACCTCGTTCACCGATGTCAATTCCGCTAACTGCTTAGCATGGAGAGCTACCGGTCTGATACTCTCAATGCAAGTCTGTAGATGGCAGTTGATTCCTATATCGCAATGATAACTGAGATGTTTTCTACGATGTAACCCGAGTACGACCGTACGGCATGTTAAGGTTTGTAGTTCACGTGTTTATTCTTTTGAGAACAGCTGAGTATGTTTCTCTTTGTAGAAGGGAGTTGAAGTGTTATTATGGTGCGTTCCAATTGTACTCCGAAGTCGGAATTTCTGACCTCCAAGTCGGAAGTTTCAGGAGAACGCCTCTCGGAGTTGGAATTCCAGCTATTATACTCGGGGCTGGTGAGGGATCTTCCGACTGTGCGAGTTGGGATTCCGACTTTAGTGGGGGGCGTTCCCCCCGAAACTTCCGACTGACTTAGAAGACAGAAATTCCGACTTTGGAGTACAACTGGAACGCGTCATTAGAGTGCCGAGCGGCGACGTGTGGCGTGAGCAGCTAGCAATGGTGCAAGGGAGCGTCATCACAGGTGGAGCAGATGCCCAAAGCCTTCATCCCACTCGTATATATTAGACATCTAATGGAAATGAATTGATTGATGAATGCATGCATGTAATCGCAGTGACGCATAATGGTCAGCGGTGCAGGCTAATGTTTTATAGCCAGATTAAAATGTAGATCTCTTAAAACGAATAAAGTTACTTAGTGCGTGAATTTGGGCCTCTGGATATGGGAGCCTTTAAATTATGAGTCTTTTTGACGCATCATATATCTATATAATCTGTTTTTATTATCATCCATGATTTTTACTTCGTCAGTGCCACAAGGACCTGTATTGTCACATTCCTCTTAATGTGTACAGCTGTTTATAAATTGCGCGACTAACGATGTGGCCCTCGGTGATACTGCGTCATTATTGAATAACGAACTCTCGATATTGTTTTATATTTATATTATTTTTTTGTATTATTTTGCAGTAAGACAATATCGGTGAGGCCTACTTTGGGCTTCCGTGCAGACAGTGGACTTTTAAGCAGTTGAAAGAGCTTGAACAACCTTTTAACCTTGTAATAGAGCAACTGACACTTCAAATGCATTGGTACCAAAAAAATGCAAACTTATTCTTTGTACCATTGGAATACTAATGATGATGCTATTCTTTCTTTTTCAGAATACTAACATGTGGCTCATACTGCATTGACGTTTGAAATGGTAAGTGATGACAATGATAGGATGCTGCACCTTACCTTATAATATGCGGAGCACTTGGGTGGTATGTTGCGGTGTTCTGTTGTTGTTGTTGTTGTTATTGTTGTTGGTGCTGTTGTTGTGCTTGTCTGTATTGTAATGGCCATCTGTTTATGTGTCTGACGATTGATGTATGACTGCTGATTGCTGTACATGATGAATTTCCAAAAGGACTAATAAATATATCTGTCTATCTTACAAACATAACGATAAAGGGAACTGTTGCATTAAATATCTGTTTCCTAGTTATAGGGCATAACCTGGATTGTTGGTCGTCATATCACCGTATTGGTATTTGCTTCCTCATGAAATATGTCTGTGTGTTTGCTGGGTTGCTTTGTGACAGTGTTTGTCTTTTATTCTTTAGGTCTTGGTCACCCGTTAGTGAGTCCCAGCCTCCCGTGATGATGGCGGATTCTCCTTGCTTGTACATCTCGGTGTACGATGATGATAAAGAATACGCAGAAGAGGAGAAGCAGGAGGAAGAAGGTGAACTGGAAGGCAGTGATCAAGAGGAAGTTACCGTGGAGACAGATATGATAGAGTCGTCGTCCCGTGAACCCTGTGAGAATCAGGACTGTAACACTGACTGGGCTTCATTTCCCTGTCAGCACTGTGAGAGCTGTTTTACCAGCCAGCAAGGCCTTGACCGCCATGTCCAGGGCCATGCCCTGCCGTGTAACCACACAGACGCGTACGGGCACAACAGCAGCCCTTTGGCTATCGACACACATCCCCGGGAACCTGAAATGCATCCAGAACTTGCCAGCTCGATGGGAGCAGATTCTCCCGCATGCTTGTCAAAAGAAGATGGGCCGAAACCTCTGTCCCAGAAGTCGCGAGGTGACGACCAGGAGACGGAAGGGGGTCACGCGTGTGAGTACTGCGAGAAGGTTTTCAACACGCACATCAACAAGCGGAGGCACGAGCGGCGGGTGCACAGACGCCACCTTCCAGTCAAGCAGGCTGAACACACGCTGCTGTTCCAGGTGAGCAGTGACGGAGCAGCCAAACGGACCGCTCAACAAGGAGAAGAAGCCCTGCCTGGTGCTGTGCACTACGCGCTGGACGTTTGCAGCAACATCTCGGGGGACCTCAGCTCCGTCCCGTCAACGAGCGCCGTGGGCGCTGGTGAGGCGGTTGAGGTCAGCGCTAGCTCGTCTGCTTCGGGCGGCCTGGAGTCCCCGGTGTTTGACCCGGCCCAGAGCAGTCAGCCACCGAGTTCAGACGCTGTGACGGGCAGAGACGAAGCTTGCTCTTCGCCGGCTATCCGGAGAACCGCGACGCCGGCGGTCCCCCAAATCAAACCTGAGCTGGAGGCCGAGGCGGTCGTGGCGTCGTCCTCCTCCTCCTCGTCACTTGTTTGCTCTTTCATAGAGGAGCTGCTCCCTCAGAAGAAGCGCTCAATGACGGCGGCCCACAGAGAAAGAACCATATTTCTGTCGCCCAAGTTAAAACGGCTCCTGGACAATCAAGACGGCCTGAAGCCCACCCTTGCGCTCATCACAGACGGGCAGAAGTTCAGTTCGCCCCTCTCCGTGTCCGTTCTGCCGGCGGGAAGCGTGAGGTACAAAAGAAGAACGGTGTCTCCCCCCGAAGCCCCAGAGCTGAGCTCGACGTCCGGCGTGGAAGAGAAGATCCCAGTTGCGGGAGATGCTGACTCAGTCAGCACGGTGTGTGCAGAGGCGCAACACGCCTCCCCTCCACACATGCTTGACAGGAAGGATGATGCGCCTCCACCTGTGGAGGAGAAGGAAACAAATGTAATTGCGCCAGAAGAGAGCTGGCCCCCGCGAAGTGGCGGTAATCCCTGTAATCAACGGCCACTGGATCTCTCCAATGCAGTCAAGCGAGGTGAGGACGATGCCGTGGCAGAGGCCGCGCTGGACTTGAGCTTGCAAAAGCAAAGCCTAGATGACCTGCACTCTGGGTCGAATTCAGTTCCCCTTTTCAAAAAACGGAAACCAACTACTCGCATGTTGGAGAAGGCCATGTTGAATCAGTACACCAAAGCCACTGATGCCGAAGAGCAAAACGTGGAGAACCCTGACGCACCTTTAGTCACTAACTTTACCTTAGTTACGGGTTCCAGACCGGGGCAGCCCTTATCAGATGGTCTTGTGTATGGCCTCACCTTGCCCCCTGTAGCTCTGAACCCATCACACACCTCTCTGCTTCCCGTTACCCTGCAGCCGTCCTCCCCCTGCACCATAGCACTCTCTCCTTCAGCCATGCCTTCCTTGCTACCAACCTCCCCTAACTTAATTACAGTTTTGGCGTCGGCGGCTTCTATCGCCAGCCCCTCAAACCAAGCGCTCCAGGTGTTGGCCCCAAACATGGCTGCTGAATCACTGGTCGTCTGCACAGAAAACCCATTGAATCCGCCAGGTTGCGGTTTCAACTCTGCGTTTACCAGCACAGCAGGTCTTCTCACTCTTTCCCAGCCCTTTGACCCAACTCTGAATCTGCCCGGTCATGTGTTTCTCACAGATCCCATCACTCTCAACACGCCTGTGGTTGATCCGGCCACCGGGACGGTGGTGCCGTTCTCGCCGACTGTCACCTTAAATGATTCCCTCCTCAACTCTTACAGCATCTCCAGCAACACCGTGTTGATAGAATGCACAATAGCCATCGAGCCCCCAGGGAATATTGGCCCAGCCACAAGTAATTTACAGGAAACTGGAGTTGAGCCTCCTGCTTCTCCTCAGATGAGTACAAATCAGATGATTGAACAGCAGCAGCAGCAGCAGCAGCAGCAGCAGCAGCAGACTGTATCACTCCCCAGCACTCAAACTGTTGACCCGGCAGCTCCCGTAACGCCCTTAACTGGGCCGCTCACGGTGTTAGACACTTCTCCAGTTACACCCGAGCGGCCATCGATAGGTGGTTCAAATCCTGAGCCAGAACACTCTCTAATGAAGGACGAGGAATCGGCCCTGAAAGAAGAGGACATTGACCAATCTGCTTCTACCGCTGAAACACCACAAGCAGAGACCCCACCTCCCACGGAGCCAGCCCAGGTGGAGGAGTCTTCCGCAGAGCCACCTGGTGAAACGCTGTTGCCGCTCCCGCCGCAGACCTTCACCAAGAACTTTGTGTGCAATGTGTGCGACACCCTCTTCCACTCCATGAAGGAGCTGGGCCATCATGTGGCCGACCACGCCGAGGGGTGGCCCTACAAGTGTGAGTTCTGCGTGGTGCTCTTCGACGCGCCCGCCGCTCTGCTGGAGCACCGACTGGCGCTCCACGCCGTGGGCACCACGTACGTGTGCAGCGCGTGCTCCAAGGAGTTTGTCTACCTCAGCAACCTGAAGCACCACCAGGAGGAGCTGCACCCGGGCCGGCAGTGCTCCTACACCGAGGAGGAGAAGGGCAAGCTGAGGCCTCAGAACTACAACTGCTCTGCCAGAGTTGGCGGCGACACACCGCCGGTCTCCGTCTCAGAAGATCGTAAGAAGTCTGTGAAGAAGGAAGAGGACGGCAAGAGCGCAGAGGAACTGCCCACGGCGGGTAAAACCACCGCCGCTACCGACGACAGCAAAGTCAAACAGCCGGACGTGCCGGACGTGCGTCTCGGCATCAACCAACACTACCCCAGCTTTAAGCCACCGCCGTTCCCTTACCATAACAGATCGCCGGCCGGCTCCATGGCTTCCGCAACCAACTTCACGACCCATAACATCCCTCAGTCGTTCAGTACCGCCATCCGCTGCACCAAGTGCGGCAAGAGCTTTGACAACATGCCGGAGCTGCACAAGCACATCCTCGCCTGCGCCAACGCCAGTGACAAAAGGCGCTACACGCCGAAAATGAACCCCATCCCGCTGCGCCACTTTGCCAAAGCTCAAAACGGAGTGCTGTCCACCACAAACGCCGCCAATGGCCAGGCGAACAACCGCTCCAAGCAGAACCAAGAATCGCCAGTGAAAATAAAGCTCACGGCTCTCAACAAACGGAAGAAAAGGCTCGCGCAAAGGGCCGCCTCGCAGAGGAGCAAGCCGGCCCCTGCCTCCCATAAACCGGCGCCGGCCCGCCTGGACGCGGAGCAGGAGGTGTTCGTTTGCCCACACTGCAGCCGGGAGTTCTCCATGCGCCGCAGCAGGACCAAGCACATGGCCGTCTGCCCCAAGAAGCCCAAAGAGGGGAAGAAGCGCAAAGACGCCGGCGTGTCGCTCACCAAGGAGAACGACAGCCACCTGCTCCGCGGTGGCGCCGCCGGCCCCCTGGAGGAGAAGCGGCAGGCCCCGGTGGCCGCCCGTGTCTACGCCTCGGCCCCCGCCAAGAGGCCGGCCGTCCTGCCGGTGCAG
>OMOU01076839.1:0-14322 GCA_900312585.1 Malacocephalus occidentalis | reverse complement strand
CTATAATACACTGAAGCCTGCTGTATTTTAGATCTACCTCTGAACATGTTCTGCTTGCATTGTTCATAACTCACCAGCTCACCCTCCCTTCTCTGTGTGTGTGTGTGTGTGTGTGTGTGTGTGTGTGTGTGTGTGCGTGTTTGTGTGTGTGTGTGTGTGTGTGTGGATGTCAGTGGCAATTTTATCTCGGAGAACAAATTGTACTGTGAAACATTTTCCGCACCGTTGGAGTTACCTTACCGTGTGGTTGCTATGCAACTATTTGAAATGTTGCCATAATATGTCTTAGATATGTTGAAACATGAAAGGTATTGAAAGGGGAAAAAACATTCAGTGGGGTTAACACCTGGGCGTCTGCTTTTCCATCATCTCAGGATCAGTTAAACGCTACATTAAACAGTGTAATGGTAGATTCCAATCTCCTATAAGGTATGGATTGCTTTTATTTCCATATGCGTTTCAAGGCATCTGTTTTGTGTACATATTTATATAGATTTTTAATGTACCGGTAATGCATGTCTATATCAATGATCCATGTCTTTGCATGATTATTCTCTTGTTCACCTTTGACAAGAGCCTAATATATTCCTGAACGCTCACTTCATCGGTCAAATGCATAGCTGTCCGGTTTGTTGAATCTACTTTTTATTCTTCCCAGAGTGTACTTTTTTTCAAGGCTGGATATTAGCCAATTTTTATTGGAAATGCAATATCGCTGCAGCCTATTTATCTTTTATAGGGACATCAACTTGTCTGTGCGATGTTAACAGTGTTTCCAACAGCCCTGCGTTCTATTTCAGGCAGGATTTTACTTGTTTAGCAGAAAAATGCCGATTCCAGATGCGAAAGCTGGAATGAACAGAGATAGATTCAAACCATAACACAAAAACTGCTGAGGGCAGGAGGAGCACGGAAGCACATGTTTCTCATTCTGCTTATTACAATATAAAACCGTATAATTGACCTGTGTCTGCAAAATGCAGAGTACAGTACGGTGTATAGCTCTCACAGACCTTCCCCTTTAGCTTACCCGCTATTTGAGCTGCGTTTGTTTAGTTCAAATACATTGAAATCCTCCCTGACAGTGTGAATACATATACTAGCAACATCGCCCCCTTCATGGTATTTGGACTGAACCTGGCATTGATGCCTTATCTGTTGCCAAGGTAACACCGTTCATGTTTTTTTTTGTCTGTGTCGGGTATAGTTGAGTATTTCACATTTAGTAGAAACAAATGTGTCTTCAGGAACCCACCAATAACTATTTGTGAAGCCACAACTGAAGGAAAAAGACAGATACGAATACTCTTAGCTTATCGAATCGTAAACCAAAGTCACATTGAATGTTGCTTGGCACAAACATTGCTGTTTTTGGTGCTGCATTCTCAGAAAATAAACAGAGAGAAAAGCTCAACAAAAAAAATGCTGTTTCTTCCTGCACTGTCGTAATAGAAATGAAACTTCAGCAATCTGATGAGCACATCCTGTGTGAAGACACATAAACAGTGCTTGGAAGGACTTGAGTAATACGGAGCCTTTATAGTGACTTTGATCCCAGACAGAAACTCACTTTCATCTCAACTGCATCATTTAACCTGCTTCCCAATCCATTGTATTCGGAGCTACCCATTCATCGCCGGCCAAATGAGAGAATGAAGAGAGAATGCTTGTCAGTTTTTAAAAGGCAGCCTGACTGAAATAGAGGGCTGGAATGGAGAGTTTATAAAAGGTATAGTGAGCGACAACCCCTAATGGAACTTAAAAGAGTATATTCTATTATTAATCTTCCCTTCATACCGTGACACGTGAGACAATGAAATCTGTGTTTATCCGAGGCGGGAGTATAAACGTTGAGGCTTTCCAGATCATTCCCTCGAGAGCCGCAGCAGCCTCTCCTTCCAGCAGTATTTTCCAGTTATCACTCAACTGACTAAAATGAGCCAATTATTTCCGTGACAACGATGTGCCAATTACAGAAATGTCTGCTCTGTTACCTTTCCTGGTGTTGCTGGTCGGTTGGTTTAAGGTACTGGTTGGACTATATATATTTTCCAGACCAAGGCAATCCATATTAGATTGAAGGGGAGAGCAAGCTTCGGGTATCTGTCTGTCAATGTTTAACACCGGTGGCCTGAAAGGAAAGGAGTGGAGATTGCTTGAACCCATCTCTTTCATTTCAACTGTGGTGCAGCGGGCAAAGTGAAGATGTTCTCTAGAATGGGGGGTGGAAGCAGCACAGACTCACCAATTATTGGTTTTGAGATTACACTTTTTGGCACGGCAAAATACAATGGAACATTCCACCATTCATGCTTATTTAAACAAGGCCTGATTGAATGTGTGCGAGATGTGTTCTTTGTAATTGTTTCCACGGTACCCGTGCTGCGCTGCTTACAGCCCTAATAAGCTTCTGATCTCCCCGATGTTTGTGCTTCTCTAGCACAGCGTGAGGCGGTTCCACTTGCTTCAAACGTAGTTTAGTTATAATGAGAGTGTGGGTTTACATATTAGTAAATCACAATGGGTTGCGCCACACAAACTAGTTCTTACTTAGCACTTAATAGTTACTAAATATTTACAACTACCCCCAAGCAGGTGTAAACAGTGTAAATGTTGATGACAAAGTAAAGGTGGCTATCGGACCATGGTGCGCAGTGCTCTAGATCCCAGTAGCGGCAGCCTGTTTCTACACTGGAAACTGCACCAGTGTAACCTTTGAACTTCTTTATAACATAAAGCTATTCCAGAGTAGGTAATAAGCGCAACCAAATATACAGTCATTTCGACATTCGACAACTGCCTCTCCTCGTTTACAACGTAGCTTGGTGATTCTTCTGGAGTGACAACCTGCTTGCTGTGACTTCAACTTGCGGCAAGTATGTCTGTTATAATTTCAACTCGTTCTATTAACCTTTCAATTATGAATGCTTGAATCCTGTTCTAATCTTATATCATATATTACGTGCCACAGAAATATATTGCTGTCTCGTTCGACAAATGTACTTATTGTAAGTCGCTTTGGATAAAAGCGTCTGCCAAATGCCCTGAATGTAAAATGTCAATATATAATCTATTGATTATAATGGCGCACCTGGTATATTCTTTTCTTTATATATCTACACATCCCTCAAACAGGAAAGAATCCAGCATAGAGCATAAAAAACTGAAAACATGAACTATCAGTTCAAAAAGGAGAATACATACCTCATTGTCCCAGAGGCTACACAGCAGAGCAACCTCATGGGTGTTTTTACATTGCACATTAAAATAAATCAATCAAATCAATGTATAGCCATGATCTTGTAGTTAAAAATGTGGTGAAATATATCTAGTTTATTCATTCAGTAGCACTTAATATAGCTTACACTTCCAAACCCTGCATAATCACCAGCTGCGTTATCACGTGTGGCAAAACTCACACGTGTGCACACAGTGAAGCAGATCATCGACGTGGAAAAACACTAGCAAAGGCACGCAACCGCACACTACAAAGATGGAGTCCTTGTAGTGGGTCAGAAACCCCACTCCACCATGCATATACTTGTGTCTTTTCAGCTTTACCCATTACAAAGTCGTGACTAGTTAGGACATTTACTGACATACAGTAACATATCGGCGGGGTGGTACAACCGAATGGAGCAAACTGTGAGTTGGAACCGAACTAACCAGTTTGAATACGATTCAAGATTGTAGATTCAACAACTTTATTTGTCACATACAGGATATGCAGTGAAATGAAAGGTGCAACGTGGCGATGCTCAGCGGAATGTGCATAAGAATAATCCAGACGACTTGAATTGGGGGAATCAGAATATGTACAATATTGACAATATTTCCAGTAAAAAAAAAAGATATATAGAACGAAAAAATATACAATAAGGTGAGTAGTAGTCTGTATGTCATAATAAGGACTTTATGCATCGACTTGGTGACAGAATGACATGGCGCAATGGCGCAACCCCATCCAGTACACTAGCTAATTCATGAAGGCAGCAGCTGCAGGATCCTCTGTTCTCATTCTCCATGAGCGCACGCCCAGCACGGGCATAATTGCACAGCCACATATTCTTCTTTATCTGAAATACTGATGTAACTTAGACACTATTTGCCATCTCTTTTTTTTCCAGCCGGGGGTTCATGGTCGTATCTCTGCTCCACACTGGGAGAGGTGGCAAACTATCAGCCGCTCGGGTTATATTGTGCGTGTCACAATAGACCCCCGGTTTCATTTCTGAGGATTTGTTTTTCACGCTGCCTGCATTTTTAGGGTTTTCAGCATTTGGCTCACGACGTGCAATAACAATATTTTGTCCACGCCTTCTCGCTCAAATGTGCGCAAGGTGACCTGTCATTGCATTTTCACTGATCATTTTCTTTTCATATTACTGTTATTCCCATATGTTGCAATCTTTTTTGAGGTTCTATGGGTTTACTAGGTCTATTTATCTGTCGTGCTTGTTACATGATGCTGAGAAGATAGGCATAGTCATAATTAATTCATACCACCAGTTGTTTCTGGGATATTATTGGTGTGAAAAATATCTTTCACTTTGATCAGTTTATGTGCCAAATCCGCAAACCAATATGTTTTGCTAACGTAGTGTAGTATACTGTCATGTCATTTCAACTTTAGTATCGTGGTTGCTTACGATAGTATTGTTATTATTATTCATATTAAAAAAGTGCTGCTTTTTCAACGTAAAAGCTATACATGCTATTTTCTGTTCAAAGTGCATATTATAGTAACCTATTCTTCAGTAGTTGGAATGGTTTCCCACTCTGTTTAGATCTCCTCATTCACTCCTGTTCTAGGCTACAGACACAGCAAAGCCTCTATTTCTGGGCTTCGTATGATGTCCTGATCCAACAATAGTCTACAGCAGAACCCCACAATTTGCTGTCAGTTGTGGGGTTTCGGTATTTTCCCAAAAAATGTTTAACAATATCGTTTCTCACAAACAGGGGGGGGAAATGTAATATAAATTGTAATATGAACACGAAAGAGGCGATCTCCATGTCTCAATACCTTAATTCCAGTCTGTATTTTTCAGTCGTGCAAATTCACCAGTGCAACATAAACACAAACCTTCACAATTGTTTCTTTTGTGACAACAGAATCTGATATGTTATTATAACGCTTGACCTTGAGCAGCCACTGAAGCAGGGTGAGGCTAGTTATCCGCTACATCACACAACAACCCAATCAAAAGAAGCTAACACCCAATGCCTACTCTCTGACATCTGGCCCACAGTTCGGTTGGTGGCGGCTGTGAAGATGGGCTGCTAATGATGCGATCTATGCCACCGACAAGCAGCGAGAGAGAGCGCGAACAATGAGATGGGATGAAAGGCTTTCCTCCGTAAGACCCTGAACTGATGCTATGCTAAGAACCATCTGCCTCAAACTTGTACAGCCTGTCATCTCTGATTCTAATGCAGCATAACACAACATAAGCAGAGCCAGGCCCGGAACACTGCACACTGCTGCGGGCTGATCACTGCTGAGAGTGTTGCAGAGTTACAACATTGGTTACAACTTTAGTTTCGACAAAACACTACACACGATCGCCTGTCCCTTCACACTAGCAACTTGGCGTCAGCTCTAACAAGCTAATTTTCAGATGCTTGGCATCAATCTGTCCATCAATCAACATATCGGGTGACTGCTGTCAGCATCCAGTCACGTTCATCAACACATGAGCACGCATATCTTCATATATCTCATAGATCTTTTTTTCATGACAGCAATGCTTGATCGACCTCTTGTTTGGCTCTGGTCTTAGGCTATGCTAGCTCTGTGCTAGTAGGTTAATCTCATGTCTCAGCTACACTGCTGACCGCTTCCTATGCAATAGAAGAAAAAGTCTGCTATCATGTTTTGCTCCGAAATTAACTCCTGGTGTAATGCAGTGATCTGAATTGGTCTAGCCTCAGGGCCATGTGTCTGTCATTGGTCATTAAAATAATGTCTATCACTGATAGACATTATCAGCGATAAACACACCCCAGTTCCTATTTTTCCCGATACATGTAATATTAGATTAGATTCAGATTAGATTCAACTTTATTGTCATTGCACAGAGTATGCATACCAGTACAACGAAATGCAGTTAGCATCTAACCAGAAGTGCAAAAGTAGTAGCTAAAGTGCAACAGTATAACAACAATATGACAAGTATAACGATATTATGGCAGTGAACGGTAACAGTGACAGTAGCCGTATGAGCAGAATATGCAGAGAATGTACACCAACTACAGGAATATACTGAATCTGCGGAGTGCATATAGATCTGTCTATATATACGGTGAAAGCCATGCATTGAGGAATGTACAGAATAGGCAGAATATACATTGGGGTATGTACCGTATGGGCAGAGGTATCCTCAGAAATAATATATCGTTATTTGCAATTTGTCACCGGCCGTCAGGCTTCCCACAAACTGCTCCATTGTTCTATAGTCCTACCCAGAATGACTTTGGCTACTCCCTCTCAATCACCTGTAAACACCCTGTAGATTGTATGTTTAGAAGTTCATCAAATGTCTGATACTGTATGTATGTGGGCATATATTATTAATTGTGAAAGCTAGCAAGACATTTGGCTGTATACTAAGATACAATATGCCACATTGTGACGGTCCCTTTGTGACAACGTCCACAGAATGACAGAGCTGGTGACTCTAAATCCCAAACTGAAAAAATGCAACCTGGCCAATACTGTGGTGAACATTTCGATATGCAGCTATCGCTGACACTAGCAAGTTCATGTCCAAAGAAGGGATAGCCAATAAATCACTGGCTCATTGCTCATGGACGAAATAAACCGAGATGAATTGGCCATATCTGGCCTCCCGACGAGAACAGACCAGCTCGGCCTGGTTAACAGCACTACCAGACTGTTTCCCCTTCAAATGAGGCCACGGCTCGGCAGCTGTATGGAGATCATGGCCGCACTCCAAGCCCGCAAAGTCAAAGTACATTCTGGATTTGTCTCCGTGTGATGCAGTAGCGTCTACATCAATCAAGTTCAGCCGTGGCAAAATTAAATAGGACACAAAACTGTGCGTTTGGAAGTAGGACCTGGGGTATTTTGTAAATGGTCAATGGATTGCATTTACATTGCCCTTTCCTAACTTGTCTCACATTCATACACCAACGGCGTTAAACATGTAAAGCAACAGCCAGCCGGTCCGCAGCAGTTAGGGTTAGATGTGGCATCTTGCAGAGGGACACCTCGACACCTAGCTAGGCGGAGTTGGGGATCGAACCAGCAACCTTCCAATTGTCAGACAACCGTACTACAGCCCGAGTCACTGCCACATGTGCACTGCATTGTACTCATGAGTTCACATCGTCTTTCTCTCTTAAGATCGGTCTGGCCAGGCTGCAAGCGATCCGTTTCTGTCAGAACCACCAGTGGGTCAGAGGAATCAGCATCCTACTGGCAGCTACATGCATGAATTAGGTGTGACGACAGTGAGAAGCACATGGAAGCAGCTTTGGATCTCGATAGGATAGACGGATGGTTCATCCAATCACCTGCAACAAACACAAAGTATATCCGTGCCAGCCCTTTTCCAAACAGTTCCCAATGACGACTTCCCACATGGTTCTGTGAAGTGGTGCATCAGGTTAGCCTTTTACCTCGCTAATATATGTTTTTTTAACAATACAGAGGCTCTATTATTCCTTGAAGTCACGACCCAAAAAAATAAAATATTTACAAATATTGCAGGAATCAACAATGACTTCCATTCTGTTAAAAGCATTTAGCGAATGTCACAGAAGGTGTGAACAGTGAAAACAAGCTGCATATAATTGGGGTTCAACACAATGAAGCATGAATGAACATTGACACACAAGTTCATTCACAGGCTCCTTTCTAGTCAAGTCAAGTCAAGTCAATTTTATTTGTATAGCCCTTAATCACAGTTACAGTCTCAAAGGGCTTTACAGGCCACATCAGCCAATTTCTAAAGATGGCTTGGCGTGTGCTCTGTGACCCACCCACCCAACATACCCTGGAGTCGACCCACCAGTGGAGAACCCCTGATGTAATGGCTCTTACTATCTCATGTCATTTCCCCTGTGTGAGCGATACGGTTGCTATTCAACAGCTCTCCAGGCCTGCAGCTGTGCCATGGCAACGCCACTACTGCTGCCTGAACAACATCCTCCACCCTCATCTGATTGGAGCACCACCAATATTGGGCATGCATTTGTGGAGTCCTTTTGGATAGATTTGATCTGGATTCATGAGTGAACCGTCCCAAAGAGGAGCACATGTTCTGTGTTTAACTGTGTAACCATTAATACAATTCCTCCAGCATCATTTGAAGAGGGGGCTGGATGAATGCGTAAGGATCAAGGATGCAGCCTTCAGCGGATGTTGAATCGCTGGAGGAGAGCTGAAGTTATGTGTGGAAAGCAAACGCTTGTTAGGACAGAACACAGCAGAACAGCAAACCATTGGTGCAATACGTCCATGTTGGCCAAATAAGATTTCAATAATTGTTCTACAAAAATAGCTGAGCTTTCTCTATAACACCATATGTATTTGTCTCTCATTTTCGGAATGTATTACAGCATATATATATATATATCAGTATACCATGGATACATCATAAAAATGCATTATAGACAGAAAAGAACATTATTATTATTTTGCTCTCAATTGTTGCTTGGCTTCTCTCGTCCTGCATCTGTTTTAAACTGAATTACAAATCCCACATGTGTTACCTGAACGGTATTAGCATGTAGCTAGCCTATAGCCCTGGTTGTGCCACTGTTGTATCGGTGCAATATGGCCCCGGTACCCATCTGTATTTTTCTAATTCCCATTTGACTCTGGTCTTTCAGACCACTGTTCCTCCGTGTTGTCATTCAACGGCTGCAGAAAGAGAAGTCGCAGTGTCCGCCACAGCAACGGTAACACAAGCAGCTGCCGATATATTAGTCATATGCAAACCATGTCCATATTTGCTTCATGTGACAGTACTTGGGGCCCAGGTTTCCAACACAATGGATGAGAGAATCCCACACAGCCCACTATATAGGTTATTTCTTCTTTCCAGCAATATTAAAGAATAACTCAAAGTAGAAAATATTGTCCTAGTCATGCAGAATCATTCATTTAAGGCATTGTTGTACATGGTTACATTGCACATGTCACGGTCTGTCCCTGTATCCCTCAAGTGAAATTATGTTTGGGTTTTTTTGTGCCGCCTGTTGGACATTGGCTTTATTATTTCCCACTTGTCTTGTGCTGTGTTCCGTCTCCACCCCCACCTGTCATAGTGTACCACCTTTTTTCTATGTTTCGCCTTGATGTTCTAGTTTAGTTGTTTCATGATTTATCTCCCGTTCTGTTCCCCACGGTTATTCGTGTGTTCGGTTTCCCGTGTTCCTTTTTGTCCCTGCCCCTCACCTGTAGCTGTCTGCCATTTTGTAGTCTGGTCTGTTAATTCCTGCTTTGTGTCGATTCCAACACTTGATTGTTCACTCCCACTGATTCGTTTTCTCCCCATTTAACCTGCCCTAATCCTGTGCTCCTTGTCAGATCCTTGTCGTTCTTCGCGTGGTTATGTTACTGAGTCCTGTTGTTCTCATTCCAGCTCTTATTCCTGCCTGCACGAATGTTTGAAAAAAGAAAGCATTTAAGTTACTCTGCTGCCTGAAATTGGGTCCTTCCCCACCTACCTCGCCTACCACACCTGTGATAGTATATGCATGTCCTATATGTACATTTTATTACATTTAACATTGTATTTTCTATTTCCAAGTATGATACACTTAACATCATAAAAAGCTTGAATATCTGATTATGCTTTGAATGAAAACAATTCAGCTAGGCTGGGATTGACCCGCTTATCCATCAAGTGTTAATAAAAGACTGGCTTTGACTAAAACTCAGCTAAGCATAGGTGGTTTATCCACAGAAAACGTCAATATTTTAATGCAGGCAAGGTAAGCTTGGTAATTGGTTTATAATTAGTTTTATTACACAAAAATTTGCAAGCGATTTAGCAATGTGCTCACTCCTCTCACATTTGATATGGCAGTAATTATGATATGTAAATGAGAGTTTCAACTTAAGGAAGAAAAAAACAAATGTCCTTTGTTTTAAAGGGGATTGCTGTCTAATTGTGCATTGACTTGTGCATAATTATTAACAATAATTAACAATATTCATAATACACCCTAATGCCTTTTTTGTGACAATACCAATAACATAATGAATCATAACACTTTATGCCTGCAGGTAAGAATCATAAGCTATAACTCATTGGTGTAATGTATTGTATAATTATGATAAACACAATGCATACTAATTGTTGAATGTGTTGCATATAATATGATCACAAGAAACTACCAGTTAAAAGACCATTATGAATGATTGATAATAATTGATAATCATGATTGATAATACAAATGTACACTAAAGCAGTAGACAGACGAGACTAGACACACATCTCAACGTGATGTTGAAATGTGTCGTTTTATCTGAATTCACGCATCCACATCAGGCCTAGTCCACGTTATTAGCAAAAACATTGTATTTTCTTAGTGTTTTGGCCTCCTGTCCACACCAAAATGTCCTTTCAGGTCACTGAAAACAAAGCTTTTGAAAGACTCCTTCCAGTTGGATATTTTTCAAAAAGTTGGTTCAACAAAACTTCTATCTCAGGTCACACGGCAATTGTTGTTCTGAAAACATTGAGCATGCACCAGAAACGCCCAAATGGTATGCTCTTTCCTTTGTGTGGTGTTGGAACGCTCCCTTAGTGTGTGTAGGAACGCAGCCCAAGTCTGACTCCTCCCCCACCAATTACCTAATCAGGGCCAGGTTATATAAGGCACCTGTGAGTGTCGGCTCCTTTCCTGTGGCTGATGTTTGGCGTTACAGGTATGTAGGTACAGTGATCACTTACTATGCATACGTCAGACTTCTTTTATAGAACATGGTTTAATTGCATCCTGTTTTTGCTTTGTTTAGATGTTTTGGAAGCCCTTTGTTTTCCTGCTAACCTTGGGCGATCCAGTATTTTAATGCAGCCATACCAGAGGTGGTGAGTGGAGTCACAGCCATTTTAGTGTCTGCATGGTGAGCCTTGTTGACTCTTGTCCACCCTTTATGGGCTCACCTCCTGCTGTTTTGCTGTTTAGCTCTTTGTTTTATTTCTCTGGTCGGTAGCCAACTGGGTTCATTTTTTTAAAAGGTTTTATTGCTTCTTTCCTTCAAGGAAGCAGAGTGCCAGTGTTGGGAGGCTGGCCACTCATGGTGAGGTCCATACACACGTTATGCATGAGAGTAAAAGCAGGTGGGCTCAAATGTCGATTGCACATTGTTGAATATTGTCTGCTGTGGGGATTGCTGTGGCACCTGAGGTGAGTATACAGTAGCACTCCTCAATGTAGTCTGCCTCTCCACACGTGGCCCCAGCTCCTCACTTCCCCCCATTTCTTTTTGGTTTATGTGGACTGGTGTTTTACAGATTTTAGGTTACTTCTAGGGCATTTCGATTTTGTGTTGAGGCCTTTTTTTGCTACTATTGTAATAAAGAATCGGTGATATTCCCCACATTGGTTTCTGTCACTTTCTTTTGGCTGTTAATGTTGTTTCCTTCCCAGCATCTCCAGTGCCTGCCTATCAGATTTTGATTATTTCAATGACGCATTTGATTTCTTGTGGAAATGAGTCTGTGTGCCGTATCCTCAAATCCCAGCTACTACTTAAGGTTCTTGGTATTTCCTGGGGTGGAGTTGTTGGTTTTCCCCTATATTCTCCTTACTGCCCCTGCCACATCTGGATCTTGCCATTCGCTGTGTTCGCAGTTCACGAAGACCACCATCAATGTTCTGATGCTTGGCATGCAATATATCACCCCCTATTGGCCTGGCATGCTTGGCAGGCTTTCCATAACGCTGATGGTTTGGACATGACTTGACTTGTGTACATGTAGAGGAGGCCTCAAATACACAATGTGGATCTTTGCAATGCCTCCTGCATTTAGAAGGCTGTTACGTTAGCATGTCTGCCATGGGGCCGGCACAAACACCAAGGCAAAAAGCGGAACGTTGAGACGGTAGTCTCCTCCGTTGAAAAAACATTGAAAATATTGATTATCCCTGTGAAAAAGATCTTGCAACATTTGACTGCAAAGTGGTCATATCGTGACCAATTGAATAGTGTTTTGATTTTATCAGGTGCCTTCATCTTATCCTTGTTTGCGTGTCTGAGACGACACTTGCCACAAACGTCCGCGGAGAAGGGTCATGTGACGCTGAGGTCTGGGAGGTCTTGTGTACGACCCGAGTCGTGACGGTGGTCTCATGGGGGAATATTCACATGTGCTTGACACACGTGTGATTTGGACTTTACAGAAACCATAGTTTAAATGAGCATTGAAATAAGCATTTTGTACTGAAGTCGATGGCATTTGTAGAGCCCTTAATCAGTGACAGGAGGATTTGAGAACATTTTACTCAACAGTAGTCGACTTCAATGTATTGCCATGCGTCTGCTGTTGGCCAACGGCACCAAGACTAGACACAATATTTCAGCTTGTTTCTTCTAATGCGTCGGTCACACTTTGGCTTGGTGATTATGGTCGGTCTGGATCTCGGTCCACACAGTATTCAAAGAACAATGTCCAAATCAAACAAATACGGGACGCAAAGAATCCTCCATGTCAGTTTGTGGATGATCAAGGCTGGAATGGTTTTAATTTGATTTATTACATTTATTAAAAATATGCCAACTGGCAATGACATGGATTTTGATCAGACATTTTGGCAAAACCAGTAAAGTCATCCCGAGTTTAAATATTTGGAATCCAGTTTATATTCTAGATGGAAAGAAGGAAAACACTTTGAAGGCAGAGTGTTTGTGGCTCCATGAACTGGCAGGTACACCACTTTTGATTTAATAGGGGTGACTTTAACATGACGTCATTCATGACTCCATAAGCAGAGCATAAGGGAATGATTGGTTTCACATTTAAAGCAGTAGGATCCCAGTCGATGAACTGAACAATGCATAATAATACATGCGTTGCATCTGTGATGTTATAGCCTCGGCCGACATTTTTTGCCGTTGACATTCCTATTAAACTTTTACACAACAGAACAGGAAGTAATAATCGCCTTGTGCACGCACACGTGTCCCTTAAAGTCAAATCTGCCTTGCTGCACACAGATGTTTTCGGGGAAATGAACTGAATGATTCTTTTATTTGAGCCCTTGGCTGTGAAAAGCCCTGTGAAGAAGGCTCAGGGTTGCCTAAATGGGAAGAGGCAGACCAGGTACAAGGTTTTCATGGAAGACCCTTTGGTGGTCAGTGGAAACGTAGGCTGTTTCAATGCACAAGACTGACGGTTATAGTTATAGCCATGTGTTCCACAAACGTCTACAGTTTTATTTTGTGATTTGCGAGGTCTGTTTCTTCCGTTCGGCTTGTGTAACAGACATGTCCCAATATGTCCCTGGGAACACGTGAAACACTCAAACCAAAAGGATCAAAACATGCGTTTTGTTCCATGACGTTAACGTGTGGTGTAAACATGCTTTTCTGTAATAGGGTTACAAGAGATTTTAACATTTGCCCTTTTTGATAACATGGCTTTGTCTCAACTGCGTGATAAGCATGGAATGAGTTATTTTCCATTTGATGTACTTGTAATGAATTGTGTAATTACCCACTGACGACGATTGTGAGGACAAAGCTAGTGTTTGGGCTATACTCACGAGGATCAACTTATTTAGTTTATTTCCTGCATGTTTACGATTGCATGATGTCCCTGAGCCACTAAAAGCAACAAAGCAACGTTTCAGTGACAAATCGGCTTAGAGGCTGCCAAAGTCATTAGCTGCATCCGAGTCATTCCAAGAAACCAACAAGCACCAAACACCAGGTATTTGCCGGGGATCCACAGAATGCAGCCGTGACAGTTGTCATCCAAACCCTATTTTCTAGTCTTGCGTGCAAACCTGTGAAAGGTGTTTAAATCAAACGAGGTTGACGCTCATTATATTGGACCGGGCCGCGTAGCACTATGTATAATGTCATCTTTGCTTTGTGTTGTTTACTTGAATAGAGGGTGGTTATTTTGGGGGGGGAAGAATATGTCAAAGAATATTTTGTTCTTTTTTTTTTTTTTTTTCTTTCCTCCGCCTCCCTTTGGGTCTCATGGAGGCTGATCTGATTCGATAAGAAAACAAGTGTGACATCTTTTCTTTGTTGGTATGTGAGAGGGAGAGAGAAAGAGCATAACAAATGGCTGGGAAAAGAGAGAGAGAGGGGTGGTGGTGGTGGTGGTGGTG
>OMOU01076831.1:0-11048 GCA_900312585.1 Malacocephalus occidentalis | reverse complement strand
GCTGTGATTTGTCCAGACCAGGAGTCTGAGTGTCCGGACGACACCACCTGTTGCCAGCTGCCGGACCAGAGCTGGGGCTGTTGTCCCATGACCAAGGTACACTCACCTCACCTCCATCACACTCAGATGGAGCTACATAGGTAGGTGTGGATGCTTTAAAAACCCTTTGGTAGAGCTCGTCAGGCAAGATGGTGCAGTGCGCCTGTGGAGCTGGGCTGTATACATGTATACATGTATACATTTTGATTATAGCATGTTCAGGGCTACCATGCCATGTGTGGCTTTAGTTCAGGGCTCCTCCAAGGACACACGCATGTTGTGGTGTTGTAATCCAGTTTATTGCAACGTTTGTAGATACTACAGGTGCTAGCTAGCATGCTAGTGCTCTCCTGGGTGTGTGCTGGTGACTGACTTAACATGTGGTGCACTGATTGGCCAATGCACCACAGGCTTGCAGCCCCACCCCCCCGACTCTAACTGGGCCAGGTGAGGCCAATTAAGCCAGCCAGCCACCAACCACACACACACCACACATTCCCACGATGATATAAAGTATAACATGAGGTAAAAACTACAATACGAAAACCCCTGTATATACATAGTGATCAGCAGATGCAAACATAGTGAACGGTGGAAACTATAGGAATAATAATAATATAAATAACTAGTGACCTCAGGTAATTTATACATCATAAAGGTAGGAGGCACAGCAGTGATGATGGTCCAGTATAATATCAGATGAATACAATAAATCAAATACGATGACGGAAGAAAAATTAATTCATGCACGCGTTTGTCGATTAGCATTTGAATAATGCAGTGACCTTGAATTATAGCGTTAATCGCAATGAAATACTGCTAATATCAACCTTTCGTCTGCATTTTCCATTGTTCCTACCACATCGACCGGCATAAAAATAGGAAAGATGTGGTAAAGCCCGCCTCTTACTTGATTTGATTGTCTGCCTGGGCCAAGTGTGACATTGATGACTGGTGCGACTGCACCTTATGCTGAAAAGTTTAGTATTTTTACTTTATGCGTATGTCAAAAAACGCTTGACAAATGCGTTGGGCCGTTTTCACAACCCGCTGCAGTGCTGCCCTGTCCGAGGCGGTGCAGTTGCCATACCAGACTGTGATGCAGTTGGTCAGGATGCTCTCGATGGTGCAGTGGTTGATGTTCACCAGGATCTGAGAGGAGAGATGTACTTTCTTCAGTCTCCTCAGGAAGCAGAGGCGCTGGTGAGCCTTCTTGACCAGAGCGGAGGAGTTGAGGGACCAAGAGAGGTCCCCGGAGATGTGAACACCCAGGAACTTGAAGCTGGTGACATGCTCGACCTCTGTTGGTTGATATGGATTGGGGAGTGTGTGACACCCTTGGTTCTCCTGTGGTCCACGATGAGCTCCTTGGTTTTCTTAGTTTTGAGTGCCAGGTTGTTGTTGGCACACCACGCTGTAAAGTGCTGGACCTCTTCCCTGTAGGCCATCTCATCGTTGTTGCTGATGAGGCCCACCACCGTTGTATCGTCTGCAAACTTAATGATGGAGTTAGAGCCATGCAGTATGCAGTCGTAGGTGAATAGGGAGTAGAGCAACGGGCTCAGCACACAGCCTTGTGGGACACCGGTGTTCAGGATGAGTGTTGAGGAGGTGTAGTTATTCAGTCTGACAGACTGGGGTCTATTGGTGAGGAAATCCATTATCCAGTTGCAGATGGAGGTGTTGATACCCAGCTGAAGGAGTTTGGATATCAGCTTGGAGGGGATGATGGTGTTGAATGCTGAGTTGAAGGCTTAAGGCCTCTTAAGGCCTCTCCCTGTCCCTCGATGGCCTTGGTCACACATAGGGCTGGATTTCATCACAGGACTCCCTAAATCTGAGGGCAACACTTCCTGACTGTGGTGGACCGTTTTTCTAAAGCAGCCCATTTACTTCCAATTTGCCTGAGCTGTGATTTTGTTGCCAACCCAAGCCTGTCTTATCATGTGAGTTCTTCTTAGCCCTAACTTATTTGCATCTGTGCCTCAACCCCTGCCTGTTTTGGAGTACTGGATTTCTGCCTGAGCCTACACTGTACACTGTACACTGTACACTGTGATCTTTAGATTTGTAACTCTGTCTGCATCAATTATTATTTCATTAAAAAAATGGTATAGTCACCATGGGTCCTTTATAATTAATTCATCATTACCTGCGCTGACAGTGGCAATGCTTTGTCCTGATCTATGACTTGAAGGTATTCAGACATGTTTCTAGATTTGCATGACCCTACAAACAGTGTAGCATATCCTCATGCCACAATTCCACATACGTGGCTTAGTTTGGGGCTCCTCCAAGGTCACAGGCAGGTTTGTGGTGAAAAGTATGGTTAATTGTGAAAGTATGGGCAAAATGGCAGACAGAGCAGATGGTACCTGTGTTAGCATGCTAGCGCCCTCTTGAGTGTGTGTGCTGGTGGTTGACTTTACCAGTAGTGCACTGCTTACCCAATGCACCACATGCAAGTACAGAACGGGCCTAATTGCATAATGTACACAAATATGTTTAACAAGTGACAGAAACGTAAATTATCTAATCTGTGTATATGCCTGCCTGGTTGATATACATTGTATTGATATGTATGTATGTATCTATTTTCTGTAGAATCAATCAGTGCAACTTTGAGAAAGACACAGCTTTTACAATTGAAAATCCTATGGATAGCCCTGTCCCAAAGAACTACAATTCCACCCTGACAGACTCCAGCGCTGAAATGATCCATTCTACCTTCAGCTTGACCGAACAGTTCTCTGGTGAGGGTACGACATTCCAAAAGCATGTGGAAGGGTGTGAATTATGGGGAGCAGCGGCAGGAGATTCACCAGGAGAACTCTTATGCCAGGGTCGGACTACACAATCTTTTTTTCATTTATGGTCACTGTGTCAGATTAGACCATTACAGAGCAATAGATTTGTGCCGTGAGTTGGCTGAGAGACATGTCAGACTACATGTTGGTCACTGACCAATAATAATTTGTGATTTGTGTGCGTAATACATCGGAACTGAGGTGCTAGGTACCAAGAGTGTAAACAAACAAGCTTGATGCTTCATAGTTCCTCGATTCGCCATGATTGTTTATAGCAATCTGTGCTCCTATTGGTCAACGTCACAGCCATGATTGGGCACCTTGTGGAAGACAAAAACATTTCTAGCATGCTAGGCTTTCTCTCGGGAAGTCGTGAAGCGCAGTGAGGTGTTGTGAGTTGTCCCAGATGCGTCTTCTACTATGTCACACTACACAAGATTAACCGATCGATTGTCCCTGGCATTCCCGAAACTATCTGACACCCTAAGACTGCCGAATTGGGCTATAAGCGGGATGATATTAAGTACTCTGACCCTGACATTAGTGGTGGTGGTGTTGTCTACATTTGTACAGTTTACATTTGTACAAATTAAATTAAACTGTACAAATGTTATTTTTTCCATATTTACATGGACATGGAAATAGATATTTCTTAAGGCATTTTTCTAGCCAACTATAGAATAATATCTACACATGGATACTTTGGTAGTCAATTTGTTCACTCTTTCATTACTCACATGAACCCTTCAATCTTCACATCAAAACAACATCCTGTTAAAATCTCATCTCTCAATCTCAGTCATTGTGCGACAAGCCCAAAGGAAGCCTAGACGGCGTAGTCTACATGAACTAGAACCCGCATGCCCCAAATATTTGTCACCACCCTACTTCACTTTCCTTCATTCCTCTTAATTTGATATTAAACCTCTTGTCTTACTCACACTTTCCAGATAACCAGAAGCCAAGCTCTCCCATCGTAGATGTCAGACCCATGGAGTTCTGGGCCATGGGGCCTCGGAAGGAAGTTATCCAGGCTTTGCACAGGTCTCAGACACATCCTGATAGATATTTTGACAAACTGGAGCCCCGCCTCTATTCTAACAACTCCAGCAGTGATGATGTAGACTTGTTGACAGATGATGAGATCCTCCTACGGTACCAGTTGGGCATGCTCCATTTTAGCACCCAGTAAGTGTTCTGAAATTAGTCTTACTATGTCATTACAGAAAGCAATTCAAATTGACTCACCATCACATCTATTTTAGTAGTGAAAATTGTGCATGATTCTTCTTACATTCAGTGTGAAATAGAGCACAGCAAATTACAGCTTAACTTCAAGATATGATATTTTACTGATTGATTATGTGTTTGTTGTACATCTTCCACCTAACTAGATATGACCTCATCAATGGAAACTTAGGTGTGCGGGTCATCGAGACTCGTGATCTTCCACCTCCACTGAGTTGTAATGGCACACGGCAGGGTATGGCCCACTCCAACCCATATGTTAAAATGAGTCTGCTGCCAGACCATAAAAACTCTCGCCAGACAGGGGTGAAGAGGAAGACTCCAGAATCCAGTCTTTGAAGAGCGTTTCAACTTTGATATGCCCTTCCTGGAAGCCCAGAGGCGTACACTATTACTGTCTGTGGTGGACTTTGACAAATACTCCCAACACTGTGTCATTGGCAAGGTGGCACTATCCCTTAGTGATGTGGATCTTGTTAAAGGTGGCCATTGGTGGAGGGCTCTGGTGCCCAGCTTACAGGTATAGTTTGCCCACACACATCCATGCACACACACATTAATGATGTGGACCAAAGCTATAGCCATTATTACATATGTAATTCTCTGATTACCAGTTTGAAAGTTATATACTCCTCACTCTCTAGAGTGAAAGCTGCCAGTGTAGCACCTTCAACACTGTGCTTCACTATACCTGCTGCACCCCTAGTATACCTGGTATAGTTGGCTGTAGTCTTTGCCCCAACTTTGACAACTCTGCCTGTGACTCCTCTGTCTTCGGCCCCGACTTTGACCGCGACTCTGCCTGTGACAGCTCTGTCTTCGGCCTCGACTGTGACTCCGACTCTGCCTGTGACTCCTCTGTCTTTGCCTCCACCTGTGACTCTGACTCTGCCTGTGACTCTGACTCTGCCTGTGACTCCTCTGACTTCACCTCCACCTGTGACTCCGACTCTGCCTGTGACTCCGACTCTGCCTCCGCCTGTGACTCTGACTCTGACTCAGACTCTGTCTGCAACGCCGCATCCAGTGTCTCTGCCCCCAAAGCCTACAGATCTCACAGGCCATCCGCCCAAGGGCCCCTGCTCGGCCTCTGCCCTGCCTCCGTGCCGTCCGGCCAAGGGCCCGATTCTCCCCCTCCCAGGACACAACCCCGGAATCCCTCCGGAGGAGGGATTTTTTGTATCTTCTCATCAGAAGGCACTACATTTTGAGTGCCTTCTGATGAGTCCAAGTCAGGTCTCGATTGTCCTGGTTTTATGTAGTTCATATGCTTGGTCAGTATTTTAGCAGGGCATGGTTAAGGATGGCATGAAAGCAGCATGGCATGCAATCTTTTTCAAATCAAGATATAGTTTTGAAGTCCTTTGTTCCAAACAGACCACAGAAGGCACAATGTTCAATCATTTATTTGCAGGCTCTTGCAGGATATGCCAGCAACCTGCCCCATCCTGCTACATAGTTGAGTGTTTATTTCTCTGATACTACAGCTTAAAAACACATGACCAGGTTCAAGATTCAAGATCTTTAATGGTCACAAATGAAAAAGTGGCGATGCCCAGCAGAATGAGCAACAGAACAAATACAAATAACCAAGAATCAAATATCTTCACTATTTAGTCTTTACAGCAAAAGGAGCAGCTGGACTGTGGAGGTGCTTGTCTGACTGCAGAAGTTGGAACAAGTTGTTGTCCAGGAAAGCCAAATGCATTTTGCATGTTTTGGTACTTTTGTAGGACTTGCACATTAGGGAACACTTTTAATACTGTAATACTGATGAGCCATTGCACAGAAGCTGCCGTAGCTTTAACACTTAGTCTAAACAGTCTGGCCTTGCACTGTGTGCATCATTTACACAAATCTTCATAATTGTACAAGCCAAAGAATTACGTTTGTAGGTGCTGTTGCTCCATTGGTGGTTGGGACCTTCTCATACAAATGAATACATTACATAACTATCCACAACATGACCCAGATACTCAGTCTGTGTCACTTTCCTGTAGACACTGCAGTTTTCGCTGGATATATACTAGGTGTTCCTTTTAAGGCTGTCCTGTTATCAATCAAGGTACATTACCACACCAAGTCTCCATCCATCCATCCATACATCCATTCTCTTCCGCTTATCCAGGGCTGTCTGACATCCTCACCCTATCTCTAATGCTGAGCCCAGCCACCCCGGTAACTCATTTCGGCCGCTTGTATCTGCAATCTCGTTCTTTCTCTCACAACGCAAAGCTCGTGATCATAGGTCAGGGTTGAAAAGTAGATGGGCCGGTAAATCAAATCACCTTTTTCACCTCAGCATACCAGTACAGTGCCTGAATTACTGCAGACACCGCACCAATTTGCCTGTCCATTTCCCACACCATTTTGCCCTCACTTGTGAACAAGACCCCAAGATACTTTAATTCCTTCGCTTGTGGCAGTAACTCACTCCCAACACGGAGGGAGCACACTACCATTTTCTGGCAAAGAAACAGAATCAGTGACAAAGAAACAAACTTGGCAGAGTCCAACATCCACTGAGAACATGCTTGAAATTATGTCGAGAATACCGACACAGTGCTCACTTGTACTGAGCGATCCATCATATTCACACTGGCAGCATAAAGTAATAGAATGTGATTTTCAAATCACAAAAGAAAAATGTTTATGTTACACAATCTAACCAATCAGAGGGAAACACCTGACCATGTGCGGTTCATGTACACATACTCTACCCAACGAGTGACAGCAGTAGATGAAGAGAACAAACTTTGATTTGTTGATATCTTGTGAAAATGGCCTCGGCAGAACAGAACACTGAAGAGGTGATTTAGTGTCAAAGAGGAGTAGTACGTTGGTTGTCTGGACCTATTTTGGATTTTGCTAGCGTACAACACAGGCGAACACTACACACCTGTTCCAGCATTTAACAAAGCATCACAAGGCCACGTATGAAAATTTCATGGCTAAAAACCCGACCCCCAGTGTGTCACGTAGGCCGAATATGACCCGGCAGCGATCACTGACCGAAATGTTCGAGAGTATATAGATCAGGGGTGCCCAATACGTCGAAGGCAGTGTGGGTAGATCGCATGGCATTCCAAAAAATGTTTGACTTGGTCATTTTAAAAGTAGCTCGCAAGCCGAAAAAGTGTGGCCACTCCTGATATAGATTATACGAGATTAAAAGCGGCACCATGGAATTCCTCATAGGGAAAGATATGATGCCCCTCAAAACGGTGGCCAAGCCTGGATTTACGGCTTTGCTAAAACACTGGATAAATGTATTTTAGCCAGGTTGCCATACCAGCGCTTTACAAAACTAGCAGGCAGTGTTGCAGCGGAGCTAAAAACAACAGTTTTTTGCTACTAATACGGGCATGTGGTCAAGCCACACAATCTCGTACATTGCTTTCAGTATCTTTTATAATGTGTGTGTGAGAAAGAGAATAAGAAGAGTAACAAAATGGCTGAATTAATGATTACATTTGTCTTCTAATTTAGCTCTATGTGCGTGTAACCCCTGGTACTTATATCTACTAGAATTATATACCCCCAGAGTTAAAAGCATCATCATTAAATTCCATTCCCCAGTAATATCCCCAGTTAAAAACGTGTACATTACAGTTGCTGAAATATTATGCTCTGTCAAGATAAAACGTAGAACTGGTCGTGTCACTTTCAGGACGTGGAAACATTTCATAGTTTGTTTACAACGTACTAGTCTCTTCTCACCTCATGTGAGACAATCTATTTGTTTACTCTCGCCCTGCGTTTTATCTACTTCTGATTGGTTCATGTAGAAGTCACTGGTCACTGGTGTTTTGGGTGTGAAGACAGACATTTTCTTTCGTCACGTAGCGACCAGCTCGTGAACTCCAGTGCAATTATTGCGTGGATCTGCACCAGATATCGCACTGACGCCGTGGATACTCGGTTGCACCTCTGGCACCGTGGGAGCTCAGTCTACGGGAGAGACCAAACGTTTCTCTCTCCTTCGCTACGGCAACTGGACTGTGCTTACTCCATGAGAGGTGGACCAATCGCTCGGACATTTCCGTGACTTTTCGTTGTATCTCAAACAATGCACTGCTCTGGAGGGTGAAGGAAATCCTAAATCTAGTGTTCAGGTACCAAACACAAACAGGTACCAAACACAAAGCGCTCAGGCCTGCAACGAGGGGGGTTTGTTTTGTTTATTCCTTTATTGCCAGCTGTTGTATATTTATGTGTTGAGCTCACAATACAGTAACTACTTTAATGATTGATAATTAGTTGATACAAACAATTTGATTTATTTGCTGCTGTTAATTATTTACTTTCACCTTAAAAATGGCCTTTCCAAAGTGATAAGTCAAGTCAAGGGCACCTAACGTGTTTTTGCACTTTATTATTTTAGTGTTAACATTTCATATCTTGGCTAATATGAGGCTGGTGAAGCCTATCCACATTTGATTTACCTATATTTAGGACCTAAAAACAACACAGTGTTCCTAGCTAACTAATTTCATTGTATTGTCACTTCATTTTATTTAAATCAAGTTTTGTAATAAATGTTATATTGTTACTAAACCATTTTCCTCAATTTAATAAATAATAAGGGTTTAATCTCAGTGTTTATGGTATAAGGGCAAGGTTAAAAATCACATTTACATTTCCATATGCTTAAGTTAAAGGTTTTTCAGATAAGTCAATACTTTATCATATAAATAGGGACATTTTAAGTTAAAGGACCCAGGGCGCTGTATCGCAGGCTACGCAGATACGAAGAAAGCGCTGTGTGTGTGTGTGTGTGTGTGTGTGTGTGTGTGAATGATTTAATTAATGATGACATTTTTCTAATGCCGCTGTGTGTGTGCATGCGTGCTTTTGATAGCCTAGTAACACACTACTAAAATTGTATTGTGGCGACCCGAGGATAGATCGCGTTCATGGTGGCCGGTCTATCTGATAGGCGCAAGGGATTGTGGGTATTTCTTTATTAATATTTGAGTTGTTTTAATTGGGTTAAAAATGTTTTGTTGTGTTTTGGGTCACATTTATGTTCTGTGTTGTGTACGTGTCCTCACTATGGATGGGATTTCTGTTGGAGGTGACACCCATGGTGAGGACACTGTTGTCATTAGTGACCCGTGTTAGAAACGGGCTGTTTCTTCATGTTGTTGTACGGTTGGTGACAATAAACAGCAATTCCTGGAGTCGTGCGGTGTATGGGACACAGGATTGTTATAACGGAAAATCACGTGACTCACCATTTACTCCTTTAGCGCCAAGCTCGCCACAGTATTAAATACGCTAATTAAATCGTCATGTCTTTCACAAAATGCAATGAAATATGACGGTGTCAAGAGCAACAGATTTTATTAAAAAGTGGAATCTACATGTTTACATTTTACATGTTTACATTAAAAACTGTACATTAAAAACTTATTAATATCCTGAATCTACAGTGCAAATAGTATATGTTCATAATATGGATGCATGTACAGTATGAATGGAGGTATATGCAGTATTGCGTGTACACTGAGGTGTACAGCGGGATATATGCTGGGGTCAGTGCAAGTGTCTGGTGGGTCCGGAGTCGACGTGCAGGGAGCAGTGCAAGTGACAGGCGGGTCCGGGTCTGGAGTCGACGTGCGGGGAGCAGTACAAGTAACTGGAGGGTCCAGGTCTGGAGTCGACGTGCAAGGAGCAGTGCAAATGTCTGACGGGTCCGGGTCCGGGTCCGGGTCCAGAGTTGACGTGCAAGTGTCTGGCTGGAGTCAGTGTGCAGTTAGGAGGGTGGTGGTGGTGTATAGGGAGGGGGTAGGGAGTAGTGCAGGTGTGCAGATGTCGGGGGTAGGGGGACTCACCGGGTTGAAGAGTTCAGAAGAGCGACGGCCCAGGGGAAGAAGCTGTCTCTGTAGTGCCTCCCGGAGGGAAGGAGGCTGAAGAGATTGTGACGTGGGTGGGAGCTGTCCTTGGCAATGCTGCGCGCCCTTCGCAGGCAGCACTTGTGCTGGACAGCCTCGATGGTGGGGAGTGGGCAGCCGGTGATGCGTTGGGCCGTTTTCACGACAGTGCTGTCCTGTCCGAGGCGGCGCAGTTGCCATACCAAACTGTGATGCAGTTGGTCAGGATGCTCTCGATGGTGCAGCAGTAGAAGTTCACCAGGATCTGACTGGAGAGATGTACCTTCAGTTTCCTCAGGAAGAAGAGGCGCTGGTGAAAATGTTGGTGGAATTTGGGGAGTACAGTCTTCAGGTTGGAGTGGTTGAAGTCACCCACAACAATAAAGGCTGCCTCGGGAAGAAAAGTTTGTTGTTTGCTAATGGCAGCGTGTCGCTCCTGCATGGCTAGTTTAGCATTAGCATCGGGTGGTATGTAGGCGGCAGTCACGAAGGTAGCGGTGAATTCCCTGGGCAGGTAGAATGGTCTGCACTTAACCATAAGAAACTCTAGGTTAGCCGAGCAATGACTCTCAATGATAGTCATGTCCGTGCACCAAGCGTTGTTCACGTAGATACACAGCCCACCACCTCTGGTCTTACCAGAGTCGTCCATTGTTCTGTCCGCGCTGAGAACGGTGCGCCCCGTTAGCTCGATGGCGCTATCGGGGATGCTGCTGTTGAGCCAGGTTTTGGTGAAAATGATGATATTGGAGGTGGAAATCCATTTGTGTGTTGTTACTTAGACACCCTGATGGGAAATGCATATTAAATATGAAATACCTCGCTCCTGTACCTGAAACTGTTGTTTGTTCTTATTGTGGTCTCGGTCTCTATTTACGTGTTTCTATATGTGTGTATGTATATATCTATCTATCTATATATATATATATATATATATAACTACGTGTGCAGGTGCAGGGCATGTCCTTCATCGCAGCCGTCCTCATCCTCAACCTGGAGACAGCCGATGCCTTCATTGCCTTCTCCAACCTCCTCAACAAGCCCTGTCAGATGGCGTTCTTCAGGGTGGACCACAGCC
>OMOU01076822.1:0-10709 GCA_900312585.1 Malacocephalus occidentalis | reverse complement strand
AGACAGACATGTTCTTTGTGTCTGCGCTGTAGGCTGTAGAGACAATCTAACAGCACTGAAAGAATAGGAGAATGTCCTGCTCATGTTGGTAGGAGAGTTCTTCAGAGATGTTCCATTCAACTTGATGTTTTTTGTTTCGTTTGGGGCGTTGATGGGGACTTGGGTATGCAGCAGACTGTGGCGATCACTCCCAGCCAGTATTACAAGGTTGGTCATCATTCAGCTTGGTAGGTTAACCCAGGTTTCCCCAATGGGCAGGTCGCAGGTATATATTGCACACATAATCCTGCTATGGCAAAACATTGTTGACTGTCCTGCACATTTATTGCTTTAAATCACAGTCAGAAAACAATGGCGTGGGTAGTGGGTCAGCTGTGATCTTGAAAACCCCAAGATATGAAATACATTTTTTATCCACAATAACAACAACATAAAACATTTTGCATACTATAAAAATACCCCTGTGAGTGGAAAGCATATGTCGACAGGGAGGTATTTCTTGGCAGCCATATATTGAGCCGGAGTTGAGGTTGTGAGGTCAAAACACTCCACCGATTGTGGAATATACTGGAGGACCCACGGGTCTGGATAAGGGGATGTATTGAGATGGCGCCTGAAGCACACGCGCGGAGGAGTTACTTCGTAAGGGTCGTTCTTGGCTGTTCTCCAGACAGAACAGCACGGTAGAAAACAGACAAGGAGAAGATGCAAAATGGAAAAACACCCAAACTGTAAAACAGACCAAGGGCAATGGAAACATTAAAATACCTTGTGAAAGAAATAAATTTTTACTCCGCAAAAAGACCTTGAAAATACACCAATGTGCAGGCCTCTGTTTACATGTTGTTATGGGATTGTATGTATTGATTCTAGCGCAATGCAAGACAGCAATTAAAATGTTACCCACCAGTGCTCCTGGGCTGCATTCATGATGAGAGGCTACTGAGTGTGCAGGCCATTGTGGAGTTGTAATGCTAAAATGTGTGCAGACACCACTCAAAACATCCAGTCGATTAAGTAGCACGAGAAACTTTTCATCAGTTATTCAATCGATAAAAGCTGACTGGCACTTGATGATCCGGAAGCGACGTTGAGGACAATGATCGCTGAAGAGGATTCTTTTAGAATGAGGGATACGAAATTCTTTGTTTAGGTTATGAAATTCTTGCTCTGGCCATTGTGTTCAATGTGTTTGATCCGTTTCATAATATGTACGCCAGCTTGACCTTCTGCATTCCACATCATTAGAACTAATTAAAACACCGACGGCCGTCCCTCACAAAACAGAAGGCCGCATTGGCTCCCGGTGTAGGGTGGCCAGGGGCCGGGCGGAGGGCAGGGTACAATAGGAACTTTGTGCTTTAATCAACCCTCCTTTTCCATGCAATGGCAGGAAATGCAGGATTCTTGAGCATGAGATTAGACTTGCAGCAGATAATAAGGCTGGCGTGTTATTATTATGCCTGGCAACCACGGCCTCCCGCGGGGAAGAAAGTGTGGAGTGGCACGCACGTTGATAGTAGAAGGGGTGGAAGTGAGAGCATGATTGCCTGGATCAATAATTTGTCTCTGCCCACTCCACCGAGTTGACTGATTGTGGTCTGGAATCACCACATTCGAAAAAGTGATTATTTAATGAGTGCCGCCAATCAGTGCCGCGGGGATGGGGGTGGGGCTGGGGGTCTCTAGTAGTCTGTAGGGGAATTACTTTTCTGTTGTCAAATTAACAATTCTGTCGGATATCAGAGCATGAGCAATAACAACTCATTTGGAGGATATGACGTGAGAGATTTCTCCAACAAGCTTTCTAAAAATATGTATTTGAAAAAAGGCTGGATTGTTTTCTGGGTGATTCATAACGTTTTTAACTTCCATTGACATGCAAATGCTCAATTAATACATTCGCATGCATTTAATACAGGAACAATGAAATGATGTTGACGGTAATTAATTCTCGTTTCCATTGTAGCCATCTTTCCCGCTCAGCACTGGGAACGTGGCACTTGGATTCTCACACACACACACACACACACTGCACTGTGTGTGTCTCTACATGGATTACTGAATGAGTGACATCCACAGAGATGGACTCAATACTTCAAGGCAAAATACGCACGCTGAGAACATCAACAATGTCTGTGGGGTCTTCTATCTTTGTCACACTTTTATTGCGTCTACAGTGGCTGTGAAATGTTAAAGAAGCAATGGACATATTTGCCCTGTCGCCCTCCGGACGAGTAAAGGTACACATGGTTACCGTAAAGTGGATGGTTGGCATCACATGAAACAAAGCATAAAACAAAGCATAAAACGATGAGATGTGTACAATGTGTTATTCGATAAGATCACTGTCGACCATATTGTGTCAGACCCTTCCTCTCAGGACTGAAACATAGGGTGGAGATAAAAGGCAGGGGAAGGGAAAGGAACACACATTTCCTATTTTTAGCAATATGTATACAAAGTGCACCAGTCGGCTTCCATCGCTCCATTCGACATACGGTGATGTATCTGCAACATACACCCACATTCATATTAAAGTCTTGCTTATCAAAGCACATGGCTTGAGCGTCCAGAATTGCCATGCATAAGGAGCCATGAAGTCGGACCCCTACAGACGTCTGCTAGTGACCCCCCGTGGCTCCTATAGCCTTAGATCTGCTGACAACTACTTAGCTTCATGACACACAACTGTGTGTGTTTCTGTGTGTGTGTGTGTGTTAGAGATTCGCTGATTGAGTCATCGGCTCACAGGGATCAGCCTATTTCTGGTCCTTATAATACGTTCACGTCAGCTTCTTGATCTCTTGCCATCAGCTCGGCCTATTTCTGGCATGCCATCCTAATGTTATAGTTCAGGTTTGGTATTGCATATGGTTTAATGCCATTATAGTCTTGTTCACATGACATGCATTTTGTATTCAAGAGATAAGATTGTTTATTATAGCCTAGGTCTAGACCTATTTTAACCTCTTGGTGATTTATGTTCCTCTTTTTTTTGCTGTTGTAATATTTCAGCTGACCTGTGTTTGTTGTTCACGATTTGCCTAAACAAATACAGGATATACGATGAGATCAAACATTGACGATGCATTTTGTTGTTTGGTTCTCAGTTCAAATAAGTTCTCAGATCAAATAAGAGCTTCAAATAAATGAAACAAAAGTATTATGGACAAAGAAATAGTACTTTATGGCAGCACACACAATGCAGCAATGCACAAAGCTAGGGCCTGGAGTTACTCTGTCACCTCGCCGTGTGCGTCTGTCTGCATGTCTCTGAACTTACTCCAGGAAGCGGGTGATGTACTGCCGACTGCAGCGCGACCAGCTGGGCAGCGAGGTCCCGTACAGCAGCTGGGGAGACATGACGAAGGGCTTCTTCCCCACAGGCTCACAGTCGTTACCGTTGCCATCGTGTTGAATCCCAAAGCTGTCAAAGAGAAACACGTGCACACCCACACACAGTAAGGCTCCAAGTTATCAGGGTGCACATGAAGACATACAAACACTGTTGTTGGAGGAATGACATTATTAATGCGCTTGTTTGGATTATGTGTCGTGTTCAAACATCCTTTTAGCTTTTATGTTTTCAATGCGAATGTTTCATTTGCTTCCTGTACGTTAAAGATACACACACGCACACATGCAGGGGTTTGGAAATATTGCTGTTCATCCTTTAACTGAGCTGTTGCATGGAATATACTGGTAAACATGTCCAGGGGGCAATATAATATATATAAATATTAGGGGATTGAGCCAACTGCACAGGCTCTTTCTTATGTTGTACCAGTGAAGGAACACCACACAAAAAAAGGCCTTCTCAATCCGTTTTGGAGGTCATGTTTACTTTAGTTTTGACAGGATGTTGGATTATAACAGGATATATTGCTTTACCAGAATTGATTTTTGAAATGGAATTTCTGAAACCTTTGAAATAAGTTCTGTTTGTGTTGATATGACTGGAGCTGCCAACAGCTCAGGTGGTAACTGCTAGTCTACTAGCTCTCTCTCTCTCTCTCTCTCTCTCTCTCTCTCTCTCTCTCTCTCTCTCTCGTGGGTGTGTGTGCTGGTGGCTGACAAGCTGTGGTGCACTGATTGGTCAATGCACTACAGGCTTGCAGTCCCACCCGCCAGACACTAACTGGGCCAGGTGAGGCCAATTAAGCCAACCACCAACCACACATTCCCACAGCTTGTATTGCGAGTTGTGAGGAAAAGCGCAAAGGACAATCTAGTCAGTTCTTCTTTTATTTAAGTTGTGTATATGATCATGTTGAGGTCACTCTCCAGTCTAAATCTGCGTATGTATGCATGTACACTATGTATGTGTGTGTGGTCTCCATGGATCTTGACAACATTAAGACGGACAAACAAGGTGTGCAAAACCAACCAATCAACAGAGGTCGCGTCGACATGGATTCAAGTCAAGTGTGATTAGTCCAAAACAAATGTGATTGTAAGGACTGGGTTCCAGGCCACCGAAGAATTCAGTCTTCATTGTTATGGGGAACCAATAACACGGTTCCCTTGTTTAAACGGATCAATATGGTACAGCGTTTGCAATATGAGCATGCAGACGAAGCATTTTTTCTGTTAAATGAATAAATAAATGAATTCCTGTTGGCGCGCCGCCCTGCCTGCCGATCAGATATATTGATCAACAGGTGTGTGTGTGTGTGTGTGGGGGGGGGGACCCAGGGTGGTGCCCTGCCTTCTACTTACCTGAGGAGATAAGGCTTGCAGAATCAGTGACTTCTTTTACATTTCTTCGTAAAACCCATTTTTACTTTTATGTGATCGGCGGCATTTTATTGCTTTCATTTGTGGATATAAAAAAAAAGAAGTTTGTATTGTCTTTTTGTTCCAACTTGTCAACAGAAATTCTGTTTTTAAAGGTGCTAAACCAACAAAGTAATTCTTATAATTATTAGTATTCTTCTTATTATTAATTAACTAGGAAGCATTTAAGTTCATTTGAATGCATTTCCATTCCCAGTTGGACAACTGTTCTCTTCCTAAGGTAGAGGAGGAAATCCTCTGCGCACCAATGGTGAGCAGCAAAATCTGGATGCGATTTAAAATAGCTGTGGGGAGGTCCGTATATAATTCTGTTTTGTTTATTGTCATATTACCTTAAAACTGCAAACCACTACTCAATAAAACAAAACTACTCAAATAAGCCTATGTGGCTCCACAGAGTCAGAATAGTACCCAGGCGTCAGCAACAACCTCCACCTTTTCTGCTCCTCTGTCAGCATTTGGAGTTTGCTGGTTGTCTGCAGAAGGAAGGCCAGCAAACTATGGGAGACATTGCTGTATGTATTTATTCACTCACTTATTTAGACTTCACTGAGGTGGTGGTGAGAATGCGGGGGAACGTCGGGAGGGGAAGACGCAAACGAGCGCTCCCTCGGCTAATCAACACGGGGCTGTCATCGTCAATTAGTGACAGTGCCTGCTTCCAACGCTTTCATGTTGCCTTTCCCCTTGGCTGGTTAGAATGGATCTATAGAGCACCTGCTATTGATTCGGGGCTTGTTGCGCTTGGCTGTTTCCAAGCTGTGTCTTGGCAGCAGGTCACGTGGACGATGTGCCTGAGCCTCACGCACTCACACACACAGCAGATGAGCGTTGGTACATTTTGAAGGGAATAGCAAGAGGGTTGAAAGGAGGTCTGTTTCAAGGTACCAGATTCATCATCAATCCCAACGCTGCACATATTCTATGGCGGTCAGTGTGTGTGTGTTTTTTCAAGATTCAAGATTCCTTTATTGCCCTTTATGTAACACGTCCAATTGAACGCTTACCCCCCTTTTACTCCTGCAGTATTATTCTAAACATGAATAATAATCTAAAACAATTCTGAACAATTAGTGAAGATAAGTACCGAACAAGTACAGTAAAAGTGACACGCAAGAGTAGCAATACTATGGCGGGTGGTGCAAAAACGTAGTGTCTACGTGCAGTACAGTTGTTGTTGCTATTATAAAAATAGCACAAATAGTAGCAGCAACATGTAATGATAAAGTAGAATGATAATGATAAATGACCAGCGCAGTACAGTACAGTGAGTTTGCCTGCATGCCATGTAGCCGAGTTCCTAGTGAATATCCAATCAGTAAGTAGGTGTGGCTGCAAGTCCACGACGAGCTCCTTTGTCTTGCTGACTCTCAGTCTCTCTAGTTCTTAAATTCAGGTTTTACTTCTCTTCAAAAATGTAATGTGGCCATGGATGACCAATCCTACAACAGACCTGATATGTGGTGTCCCGCAGGGCTCTATCTTAGGCCCAAAGCTTTGCAGACTGTACATGTTACTGTTCAGTAATATAATTAGAAATCAAAACATACATTTCCATAATTATGCAGATGATACCCAACTATATATCGCTGTAAACTCAAACGATTACAGCCCACATAGTCTTATCTGCATGCAGATTATATAACTTGATACTACATTTTTTATGTTGCCTTGTTGATATGCCTACTTGTTTGTATGAACATGTGCTATATTGCATATTTGCTGTGCCTATTTTGCTCATATTTCTATATAAAAAAACTGCTCCTTTGGCTGTAAAGACTGTAGATAGTGTGGATATTCTCCCTTCAATTTGAGATATTTGTGATATTTTTATTTGTTCAATTGCACATTCCACTGGGCATCACCACTTTGTAATTTCACTGCATATCCTGTATGTGTATGTGACAGTTAGACTTCCTGAATCTTGAATCTACTATCAAGATACTTAAAAGTACATCAAATAAAAAACTCTGTAGAGACAATAGAGGTTGAAGGTTGAATCAGTGGCCATTCACTCGTATGTAGTATGAGCAATTGTGGAATACTATGATAAATGAACTCAATCATATATCATATTATGTTTAATAATTCAGAAAAGGGTGTTGTTTGGTAAAAGGCTTTTACCAAACATTCCGATCATGTCGGTGATCATCCGATCATTCCGTTTCTCCCTGGGGATCGGTCTGGCAAGGCTTCAAGTTTATTCATTAGTGTCCAATCAGCGTCCTACTGGCAGCTACAGCCGTGGTTTAGGTGTGATGACAGCTAGAAGCAACTGCTTGTTGTGAAAGACAGAAGGTTCATCCAATCACTTGCCAAGGATTTTTGTTTTAAGTGATCGCCCTTTTCCAAACAGTTTCCAATGACGACTTCCCAGATGGCAGTGGCATTGCTCGGCCTCCACGCAGGTCTGGGCTAAGCCCCCAATGTCCTCAAGTACTACAATTGCCCATGCCAGATGGTTCTAGGAAAACAAACCATCTGGTACCGCTGTGTTATAAAAACTCCCCCTGATCTCACACATTTACTGGTTGAAATCCTTGTAAACTCTGTGGCTCCGTGGCTGTGTGTGTGTGTGTGTGTGTGTGTGACCCCCAGTTACCCCCACGTGGGCCCGGCCCTTACTTGTGACCCAGCTCATGGGCGACGGTGAAGGCGAGTGGCAGGCCGGTGTCCTCGTTGATGCTGCAGCTGCGGTGGGGCTGGCACATGCCTGCCACGTGGGACAGGCCCAGTGTCTCGCAGGGCCTGTTGATGGATGTGCAGATGTCCTTCCTGTCAAGAGAAGGCAGGTTCGGGCCGGGAGGCGAGACTGGATCAATGACAATGAAACCAACGCAATCTTTCTTATTTTCGTTCTACTTCCCCCCGCCACCCTTTCTCATGTGGTTTATTATTGCGCGAGATGTTGTGATGGAGAAATGAGTCCCTTGCTGTACTGTCGGCAAGTGTCATTTGTTGGGAAAGACGTAGCCATCCATTAGCTTTAGTGAGTGAAATGAGAATATCTGTTCCTAGTCGAGTGTGTCTGCCTCTCAAAGCCACCACCCTTGGTTTATTTCTGCCCAATCGGGGCATCGACTGGTTCATGTCAATCATAATTCACAATATTTGTTTAACTTCAATACATCTCTCTTTTTACACACGTGAATTCAAGCTAATCATGGAGCGCAGGTGCAGGTCTATAGGTTGGCATGAGGGGGCTTAACATTCTTTTTTAAACAGTGTAATTGTAGCTCTGCTTTTAGATTCTCATATCAGGAGATGGGTCTCCATAGCGAGGAAGTTATATACAGCATGCGTTGGCCGCGTCTCCAGAATCACACATCGAGGCTCTTCTTATTCTATCCGCTGGTCTGAAAATATGTCTGAACACCCACCACCCGTCCTCCAAATGCCAAAGACAATATTGTTTTTCCATCTTCAAGAGTTAGGAAAGGTATTTGTAGTGGGAGTGATTTGGCCCAAAATTAGACATTTGGATAAGCAATTATGAAGGCCAAGTTCATATTCCCTCTAATAAAATGAATGCAATCCATTGAATAACCTCATGTATCATCTATGAACATGAACATTCATTCAGACTGCTCCTATGATTTATATGGACAGAATTATCTCTAAAATTCATTACACATTGGTCTCCTTAACAAATACAGGGATGAGCCCAGGAAATAAAAAAATCTCTGAACATTGGAGGGTGGGTGTGTCAGAAGGAGTTTGTGGGTTTCCCCCAAGAAGGTTTTGAACGTTGTACCCCTAGAATGCATTCTGAGGCACTTGCCAAATATAATTCCATGGTAAATTTAGTTGGAAATGATGATATGAAAATGAATTATTTATTCATATGAAGGCATGCAAAATGAAAAACAATTACATTTGGTTAATTTAAAACATTGAAGTATCATGGGGCCTATATGATGCATAAAAGGCATATAAAACATATAAAACATACAAATGCTTATATGTAGGCCTATAAATATTAAGAGTAAGACAATATTATTTGGCTTAAGGCTATAGTATAGGCCTCTACTCAGGCTACTGCTCCGGGCCAAAATTTTCCACCAATTTTTATCAAATAGTTCCCAGTCCCACAATAATTGTGTAGCTCAAATCCACAAACAATCGTAATTCGTATGACAAATGTTGCAACAAATAACAAGTCAATATAAATAGGGTTAAATGCCGGTTAGTATGCCTACCTTCTGAATAAAATTGGTGAGACTGCAATTTACCGGGCCCTTTTTCCAATTTGATTTCAGAAGTTTTTTTTACAATGTCAATGCTTCATTTTTTCTCAGTCCATGCGTCACGGTCGAGGTGGGGGAAGGACCCAAATGCGGGGAGCATGTGTAACCAAAAAGGGATCTTTAATAAGGCTGTGACAGGCAGGTATCAAGCGAGCAGGTGAGCAGGTGAGCAGGTGAGCAGGGTACTCACTGAACTGATGAAGGTAACACACAGTAGGATCAGACAAGGTACACAGGACTGGGGCAGACTTAAATAGGGAGACTAATGAGGTAATTGACAACAGCTGAAAACAATCAAGGGCAGGGAAACAGAACAGCACAGACTACAAACATGGCTGACAGGAACACAACACATGAAAGACAAGGGGAAACTAAAGACAAGCAGGGGGAAGATAAATAATATAAACAGGTCCCAACAAGCAAACCGAACAGAATGTGACACCATGACCAACAATCATCAATAATCTCCTGCACCTTATTCTCATCTTTTCGCTCTATTATTTTGAACATTTAATCTATTGTTTGGCAAACAAGTTGTACACAATAACATTTCTCCCGCGAATGCTTGCCTAATAGAATAACTTATTTATCCAATCAAATGCGTTGTTTCAAGTAAAAAAGTCGGATCGCTAAAAATGGTTACAAAACGGATCATTTCTAGTACGAAAGCGCGGAATTTAAAAAAAATCGGAACCCTGAAACGGAAAAATCCATTCCAAAATGGGACTGCGGAAATGGAAAAATTGCGGAATTCTACAAATTTGCAGAAAAAGCTCATCCCTGCAAATACCACAAAGTAATGGTTGTGTTTTTCTTTGAGTTCTAACCTTTTTCTAAAAGGTGCAAGTACAGCTGTCCTTATTAATAGGTAGTATAAAATCCTTATTGGTTGGATGAAAGGATGCAAGACCAGGCTACCATGTTCGGTATAATAAGGAAACCATAATGGATTCTGATTTAAGACCTTTTATGCATTTAACATCCAAACTGAACATAAACATAGTAATGCCTTTACAATGTAATGTAAATGTAATAATACATACAGTCAATACCTCACCCTTTCCTGTTCCTGTCATTCTAACGTTAGAAAATGTCGCAGCGCCAGCATGGTCCATGGTCTATATTGACTTGACTAGTTGTGTCTCTACTGATGTGCACTGATGTGTCAGACCCAAAACCAACTGTGAGCTATGAGGGGGCGTTGACAGGCAATGGCACGGGGAGCGGAGCGGCAAAAATGCCTGGAATTTGACGCAGCTGTAGCAAAAGAGTGCAATTAACGCAATGCTATTTAAGAACACCTGTGCGCTCTGTTTTTCCTGCTGTGAAAAGGGTCTCTTTAAATAATATTTCACATCGCATTTGAAGTTCGGTTTGTTTAAGGGCCGTTTGTGTTCCAGTGTAGGTCATTTAGTTTATGTTGACTTGAATGACTCCATTTAGTATACGTTTTGGGTTTTAGCATCTTATATGTCCATATGATTTAGGGTAAATACAAGCGTATACTCAGTGTGGGCACAGTGTGGTGGTGGTGCCGCCGGCGTACCTGGTGAGCAGCACTGCCACGTCGTGATGCAGCGGGTGCTCGTCTCCCTTCATGTTCAGCCCTTTCTGCCACCTGCAGAAGCTGCTCAGGCTGCTGTCGGCGTGGTGCGTCACCTT
>OMOU01076812.1:0-10349 GCA_900312585.1 Malacocephalus occidentalis | reverse complement strand
GAGGAGGGGTGGGAGTGGTGGGTGAGACTAATCATTTCATCGCTCATTAAAAGAAAAGCCCAGCTCTTAGACCGGCGCAGAGAGAGAGAGAGAGAGAGAGAGAGAGAGAGAGAGAGAGAGAGAGAGAGAGAGAGAGAGAGAGAGAGATGGAAGAAGGGGGAGGCGTCTACACATTAAGGTGAGCAACGCTGTGTCGTGTAGCTTTAGTAGGATGCATTTAACAATGGCATTCAGAATCAATAATAATAATAATGTGATTAATACAATGCAATTAGGATACTGAGCAAAACATATAGCCAACATATTGCTCTCAGATGGGGCTTTTCTGTCATGTATTATGAACAACAGAATAGGAGTGGTGGGAGAGGGAGGGTGGGATAAGGCCATGGAGGGAGAGGGAGGCTGGGACACGGCCATGGAGGGAGAGGGAGGCTGGGACATGGCCATGGAGGGTGAGGGAGGCTGGGATACGGCCATGGAGGGAGAAGGAGGCTGGGACACGGCCATGGAGGGTGAGGGAGGCTGGGATACGGCCATGGAGGGAGAAGGAGGCTGGGACACGGCCAGGGAGGGAGAAGGAGGCTGGGGCATGGCCATGGAGGGAGAGGGAGGCTGGGACATGGCCATGGAGGGTGAGGGAGGCTGGGATACGGCCATGGAGGGAGAAGGAGGCTGGGACACGGCCATGGAGGGAGAAGGAGGCTGGGACACGGCCATGGAGGGAGAGGGAGGCTGGGACACGGCCATGGAGGGAGAGGGAGGCTGGGACATGGCCATGGAGGGAGAGGGAGGCTGGGACACGGCCATGGAGCGTGAGGGAGGCTGGGATACAGCCATGGAGGGAGAAGGAGGCTGGGACATGGCCATGGAGGGAGAGGGAGGATGGGACATGGCCATGGAGGGAGAAGGAGGCTGGGACACGGCCATGGAGGGTGAGGGAGGCTGAGATACGGCCATGGAGGGAGAAGGAGGCTGGGACACGGCCAGGGAGGGAGAAGGAGGCTGGGGCATGGCCATGGAGGAAGAAGGAGGCTGTGGCACGGCCAGGGAGGGAGAGGAAGCCTGGGACATGGCCAGGGAGGGAGAAGGAGGCTGGGACACGGCCATGGAGAGAGAGGGAGGCGGGCCCGGTGGGTACCGGGTGGATGACATGTGAAAAGGTCACGAAGATTGACTTGACAGGGATCAAAAAGGTCAGTCCCAAATTAACACTGGCATATGGAATTAGCACTCGTTCAAAATACTAAATAAGGGTAGAAAAAGATAGAAAAAAGCAAAAGACATTTATACACACACACACACATCTATACAATAGACACATGAACATATATATAAACCCAATTAGAATCTTTTTAGCATCATGGAGTTTGATTGTGGATACAACAATGTAAGCACAAAAGTATTTCTTAAGTATTTTGCATAATGGCGGGCACATGTGAATATGCAAATAGATTTTAATACTGACTAAGAGTGGCAGGGCAGAGTCTTGCTCTTCACCTTGCAGAGCCTATCACTGAAAGACCCCTGCAGCACGACACAATCCCCCTCTAAGGTGCTGCAGCCCGAGGCAATGCGAGTGTGTGGACCTGCGGCGGGATCGCCAAAGTCTCGGGTCCTTTTCGCGCTCCAGGAGGTCTCGACACCCACTGCCCCTTTTTGGTATTTTGGATCTGTCCCCCCCCCCACACACACACACACTAAGACAGCTGGCTTTTAGCCTCATCCACGATGGAGCAAATGGGGCCACGATCAATCATCTCTCCCCGCCTCGGCCGCTCGCGCTTTCCATCTCACCCCTCTGTCGATCGTTGTCTCAGTTTTTCTGTCCTTCCCTCTCCCTATCTCTCTCTCTCCCTCCCTCCTTTCCTCTCTCCCTCTCTCCCAGACTCCACGGGGGAGGTGTAGCGACGCCATGCTTCACTGCAGCACTGCACCGCTATTCAGTATGCACCCCACAGAGCCTGGTGTGGCCATGGGCCTGACAGCTATGACACAGCTTGGTGTGTGTGTGTTAATGTATGTGTTTGTGTGTGTGTGTGTGTGTGTGTGCATATGCATATGAATTAGTGTGTGTATGTGATGCCCCTTACTGTATACTGTCGTGCAAATAGAAATCAGGAGCGATGCACTGTGAGAACATCCCCAGTGACAGGCACACCGCAAAGGGTACGCACGCACACACACAGGCCCGCACACACAGGCGCGCACACACAGGCGCGCACATACACACACACAGGCGCGCACACATAGGCGCGCACACACACACACACACACACACACACACACACACACACACACACTCAGAGTGCCTCGTAGCTAGCCCTGCATGCTCGTTAGCTAGCCTAATATTATTCAAGCTTCAAAGAGGCCTTTGTGTGCCCTGGACTGGCACATAGTTGGCACTCTGCATGCCAACATACCATGAAGACACATGATTTCATCAAGTTCCGACAAAGGCATGTTGGGATCTATTATGTACATTTGGTTCTTGATCGGTTCTTTGTGCACTAAAGTGAAATATCACCAGCAGTATCACCGCACTAGCATGCTGGTTAAAATCATACTCTGATGGTGCAAAATATCTAATTATAATTAGAGGAGTATGCATGTATGATTGCCTGTCACTCGATTTTCCCGACATGCGATCGACATCACACCTGGCAGGTGTAATGCTGTGGACAAGGAAGTGCAGTGTCGTGTGTGAAGTTCATCAGAAAGCTGTAGCAGCAATACCATCGTTTTGTAGGGGACGCATGACTAGTTTGTTTTAAATAAAGAAATCTTCCAAGTTACCCATATTTGGGTTTTTGCAAAGTTCTGCCAAAATAAAGTTTGTTCACCTCAGGGGCCTTGGTTTGGGACAATATCAAACTCAAATAAATCAGAAATGCAACATTTTAATAAAACAATTGGTATGATGTTATGACATGAACAACCATGGGCAAGGGAAGTGTCAAGAACATTTCTTCCTGTCCCAAATATGGGACCCACGGGACCCTCCATAACACCAATGTTTCATATTACATATTACACTTGAACAAGTCCCATTTATATGTTTTATAAATGGTATCTATTTTTTCCTTCAGTAATATATTTCTAGAGAGAGGCTACGCTGTGTCACAAGCTAGCACTCCACGTCAGTTCTGGCGGCTAATGGCAGCAAACATTAGGACATTAGGACATTAGAACATTAGGACTTGCTCGGATGTCCTAAGGAGAGATCGTTGGGAGGCCACCCAAGCGTGTCCCAGGCCACCCAAGGCCACCCAAGAGTGTGGAGGACGAGGAAGATGTGGCAGAGGTGGAGGAGAAGGAGAAGGAGAAGGGCAGGAGGTGTTATGAAGCGTGAGGGGTACCTGGCGTGCAGAGGCGGGAAAAGGAAAGAAATTGATGAGAAGAGAGAGAGGAAGGAGAGGAGGTAGGGGGCAGGAAGCAAAGAGGATAAATCAGGAGATGAGCGGACATAGCGGGGAGTGGGGAGGGGGTTAAGATGGCAAAGTAAGAGAGAGATATGTGTGCCATGACATTTTAAGCATAGGCACATGTAACCCCCATATGTTTGGGTTGAATTGTTTTTAAGTGCAGTGCACATTTTCGCCACCACCTTGTTTTTTTGCCACTTGGGCTTAGAAGACAATTGGTCATACTGTTGAATTTGATGAATTGACCACAATATCTACAAGTTGGTATTTGGTATAACAAAAGTCACACTTATGCCGAGTTTGAGTGATAGCTCTGGTTACTTGTGATGTAGCCATTCATGTCATTATTGATATTAGCATGGCCTAGCATGTACTTCGTAGCAAGTATTACAGTGGCATGATAGCCAAAGATGTAAAAACCAATCTGGGCATATTGTACATGCATATAAACTGTGTAAAACTCTGTTGTTACAATGCTAGTTGGCATTGTGTTGTATATATTGTTGGAAAGCCTGTTTATTTACCTTTACAAAGATGTCTAACTTGAAAGGATCATGCATTTGTGGGATGAGCAGCACAGCTGATTATGTGGGTAACGCCCAAGTAAAATTTGACAAAATTCTCCCAATGCTAAACAGGGTATTCTCCTGTGGTATTGACTCTTGTTTTTAGTTGTTTGGTGGATTGGATGATTGAACTCTCTATCAGTAAAAAGGAACAAACAAGACATATTGGCACTTTATTCATGTAATACACCGTCAGGAGCCTCAGTAGCGGGTGGAAGATCCATACGCAGCCACAATAGCCAGGCACCTGCTCCTCATGCTGGTCATTCCATTCCTCAACCAGGAGTTACCGCAGGTCAGCAAGTATGGTTGTGTTGGTCACTAACACGTACAGCAGGCCCAAGCTGAAGTGTTCAAATTGGGTTGAAGTCTGGACTCTTGGCAGGCCATTCCATTTTCTTTACTCCCACATTCTGGAGGTAGTCTGTGATAACCCTGGTTCTGTGGGGGCGAGCGTGGGGGCAAGTCATTGCAGGCAGCCTTATGAACTTGAGGATTGGCTGCGTGCAATCTGTTCCTGACCGTCTGATCATGCCATAATGTCCTCCAAACCTCTAGAAGACAGCCTATGGTTCCTCAGTGCTGTAAGGGGAATTAACTGGTCTTCTTGGGGTTCTTCCTGGGATGCCCACTTCGCGGTTTGTCTTTGACGGAACTGTTTCACAGAACATGGCCTTCAGTTTAGAGATGGTACCATGGCTGACTCTAAATAATGCTGCAACTTGGTCTTGCAGAACACCAGCTTTAACTTGCCCTATCGGCGGGCCTTATCCAGATTAAACAAACGCGGCATGCTGATGCTTGGAGCAGACACAAAATGATCACTTTAGAAGGGCACAGCACCCAGCAGGCCCCATGCACACAGGTTGACTGACTGCAGTGAATTTCGGTCAGTGCCTTAAAAGTATCAAAGTTCAAGTACCATCCTAACCAAAAACACAAAAATCTCCAAAGCCTGCTTCTCCTTCTCCTGTTGCGAAAATGGCCACATAGCCAAGACATGCTGCGAGAATCCCATAAATACAGCTGCTATCCAGGTCCGAGTACCTCTCTTGGTCCCACAACTCCTCCACCCTGGTCAAGATCCTGGTGGATCTGACTGGAATTACTTTATATACCTGGAATTGACTGGAATTACTTTATTTACCCCCCTGTATATACTTCACTGTTCTCTCTGTATATTCTCTGCAGATCCTACTTTGCACGTCGATTCCAGACCTGGACCCACCAGACATTTGCACGTCAACTCCAGACCCGGACCCGGACCCATCAGACATCTTCACGTCGACTCGGGACCCGGACCCGTCGGACTTGTCGATTTGCACTACTCCCCGTATATACCCCGCTGTACACCCCAGTGTATACGCACTACTGTGCATACCCCTGTCCATACTTGCATACCTCTATATTTATGAAAATATAATTATATGCACTGTATATAACTATATGTTCCGTATATTCCATATTGACGTCATCCATATATCCATATATTCTGTAGATTCTGTATATTCGTATATGCACTGTAGATTCCGTAGATTCTCTGCAGATCCTACACTTGCACTGCACCCTGTATATACCCCGCTGTACACCCCAGTGTATATGCACTACTGAGTATACCTCTGTCCATACATACATCAATGTATAGCATATATGCTACTACTTTTGCATATTTGACAAATAAAATAACTTGAACTTGAACACCATATATATATATTCATGTAGACATACCTATATGCACTCCGCAGATTCGGCATTCCCTGTGGATTGTGTACATTCTCTGTAGATTCTGCTTACACGGCTACTGTTCTCTTTTCTACTGTTGCACTTTTGCTACTACTTTTGCACTTCTGGTTGGATGCTAACTGCATTTCATTGTACTAGTATGCGTACTCTATGCAATAACAATAAAGTTCAATCTAATCAAAGCAAGGTGAGTGGAAAGACAAACAAGAGTGGTCTTTAAACTGGGCTAAAGTGAGTCCTACGTACCAAATGTCACCAAATAAACACCACCAATGACAAATTCTTTACTGGCTTAGTCCAACCAAAATGTTCCACAGTAATCACCATCAAAGGAATCCAATGCAACTCCGTTCTCACTGGTGACAACCATTTCCAAAAACTTCCATGATGTATACTTTCCTTCAAAGCCTATCCTTCCTCTGAACAACATCACTGAGGTAAAGGGTGTGGGAGGCCAGGTTCAACCTTAACTAGGCTATGTTGAAATCAGTATACACTTCCTAGAGAAGATTAAAAGGGAAATCACAAAGCATGTGCCATTTACAAGGCAACTTAGCCAGAGTCCCAGAGGACTGCACATATACACCATTAGTCAAAGCCCTATGCAATCAATACAAAATTGAACAGGACAATGGCAGAGTAGGGAGAGTGAAGTTGCAATGTAAGAAGTCATTGCAGGGGAGAGGATGGTGGTGAATGGTTAAACAAGAACAGTGCCTACCATGTGTCATGCCAGTTGGATTCTAGGAATTTAACAAGGGGTCACAAATGCACCCAGCACTTATTAATGTGGAAAACATGGTCAAAATATACAGGCATCATAAACCTGAACAAAGTCCTAGTTTTCCTCGATGACAGGCCTCAACAATGAGTTTGTGTACCCATTTTTTGGGAAGTCAGTCAAATACTTGGGACACATGGTCTTGGAGAATGGAGTGGAAAACTGACCTGGGAAAGATTACGACACTGACCACATGGCTGAGAGCTATCAACATCTGTGAGATGAAATGCTTTACTGTATTTACTGGAGATTATAGGAGGTTTGTCAGGGACCAGTCCAAAATTGCCAAGCCATTGAATTACCTCACAGTTGGTTACCTCCCACCGCGGAAGAAGTCCAAAAGTCCTAGGTCCTTCTCAAATATTTATCTCAAATGTCAGATACACCCCAATATGTGATCACGTCTACATGATTCAGTTGGCCATATGGGGATACACAGAAGAGTGAATTGTTTTGTATCAATTTCTATTAGCCAAGAATGTCCTTGGATGTTGATGAGATCCGTAGAATGTACTCTGAAAGATGAACTAGGCAAGGCTAGAGGAATATTAAATCCCCCTTTTGTAAACATTGAAACCAGTCCACCACTTGAGCAAGTATGCAGGAATTATCTATCTTTGTAACATGATGGCCTGGGACAAGAACATTATTTGTCCAGTATAGCCACTAACGCCTACAAGGGCCATGACTTTGAATCTGCTGTAATAAAATAACTATTCAAGATGTTGGGCATAAAGGAAACCTGCACAACCTCCTAGAACCCACGTGGCAATCCCCTGGAATGGTTTAACTGAACACTCTTGGGGATGCTGGGAATTCTTGAAGAAACAGACAAAGTAAGGTGGCGCGACTTAGATCATTGGTCCACAGCTATAGTTGTCCCAAAAATGACACCACTGGTTTTCCATCATCAGTTCAGTTTGGAAGACAGCCAAGTCTTTCCATTGACATAGAGTTTGGGCTTAATCCAAAAGGACAACAAGAAAATCACTAATGCTGACTATGTTAAAAAGCTCAAACATAGTCTCAGAGAAGGCTACAAGCTTGCCGTTGCTCAGCGCAACAAGCCAAGGTATGACTTGAAGGTCAGAGTTCTGTCTGTTCTTCAAGTGTTCTCATCAAGAATGTTGCAATAATAACAAATGGACCAGCGCTGTGTATAAGATGGTGAGACACATCGGTGAATCTCCAGTTTGTGATGTCTCCCCGGTGACCTCAGATGGTGCAGAGAGGAATCTGCAGTGTGATCTGCTTTTGTATAAGAACCTTCATATGAATGTGATGAAGAGGTGGAATACTGTTATCCACAGAGAACTCAAGAAGACACTATTCATCCGACAATCATAATTGCTCATGCTGTCTAACTAACGATGACCAAACTGAGACCTAATCCAGTTCCAACCGAGAGATACTTACCAGAACCAAGTAAAAAATATCCCTATTAATGAACCTGTTGATGAAAACTCACCTGTTGAAAAGAAACAAGTGATGGCAGCGAATTAAATAATGCCAATACCTGACAGAGAGGAAAAACTGATAACAAGCAAAGCATTCAGAGAGGATAACAGAGGAATAGAAAGTGAAGTTAACAGAGAGCCTCCGTTTGCTATTTGACCTTAGAAGATGACAAGTGGTAATGTTCCACAGACAAAAAGACACAGGCAGTTGCATTTGATTGTATGGATGTAACGTTTACCGGTTTATTGATAAACCACTGTACAATTCCAGATGGTTAGTAGAACCGCGACAAATTTTTATTATCATAAAAACTGTGACGGTTTAACCATGGCTGATTACCATGCTAAAACTGCCGTGAATACTGCCCAGCATCAATCAAAGTCAGGGAAATTCTGTCAGACGCAGGTGCGCAGGCGCCGCATGCAACATGGGTTTGTTTACAATATTAAACAACATGGCGCGAGACGGTGATAGCGTTCTAGATATTTGTAATGCATGGAAGACGACTACATCTGAAGTGTGGATGCATTTTGGGTCGTTACCCTGTCTGTAGAATATGCAGAAACAGTTTGGCAATCTTTAGCTCAATGCATGACGTGGGGAAGAAGTTCTGTATGCATGTGTGTTCATTGTTAGAACACTATTGACGTCATGTTGGAGGGATGAGGCTTTGCCCCCTCAGTTGTATGTTCTGCCCCCTCAGTTAAAGTTTTAGTGACCCTTGAAAAATAGCAAAAATAATTAAAATATTGGCAGTGTTGTTATTGAGTCAAAATGCCATACTATTGCCATGCTGAAATAGGCATTGTCAGCACATTTTAACAATACCGCAATAATACGGAAAATCATGAACATTTTGGTCACGATAATTGTGATGTTAAATGTTCATACCGTTAAATCCCAATTTGATAGATTGGCGATGTTGGTGTAAATAATACATTTCAAGCCAATTCCTAATGATTTTACATCCTTTTATTTTTTGTCGAATTTATGGCATTTATTGAAGAAAGAGTGAAACAAAAGTTCAAGTTCAAGTTTGTGTTAACGTCTGAGTGGAAGCTGCAGTGATTTTTTGAAGGCTAAAGAGGCGAGTGATTAGCCATAATGTTGAACATTAACATTAGTCTGTCCTCGCATGTATTTTATAGCAGTTAATCCAGTCAATTGAAGTGAATTGATAACTAAAGATATGAAAATCAATCAGGGTTTATTGAATACCCAGATTGTTCTTTGGTGTTGATAGTTTTAGTTTCAAGTTGATTCCTGTGATGGCGGGAACAGCTTGAACTGTTCATTTGTTCACCCTTATCGGATTGATCTTCATCCTCCACTGGACAAGTGGATACCAGGTAGGACACTAAAGTATGTCTTTAGTACACATTTCACACACACTATCTAGGTAGTAGGTTTACATCATTATTTTGATCGCTTCTCCTTTTCATTCATTTTATCACTGTTGAAATATGACTGTGAATATTGTGTCCTTGTTAATAATGAATATTCATTTGTTAATGAATTATATTGTGAAATTACCCTTGAAGATGTCATTCTTCCTGATCCTACATAGTCTTTAGATACTGGTCCAAATTATTAGAGAACATGTTGCACATGCATGCTTTTGTATGCTTATTGTGTGTGTGCTCGGTATTTGTGTACAGTGTGTGTCGTGGTGTTCCTGTCATTATTTGCATGTGCACATATGTTTTATGTCTTTTCAATCGGTGTGTGTGTGTGTGTGTGTGCACATGTGGGCACACCACAGAGATTGTCTGAGGGGCCAGCAGAGCATGTCGACACACACGCACAAATATACAGGCAATAAACAGTACATATTAAAGGCATGCACACACACATATGCACAGCGTGTTCAAAGTAAACACAAGAGAGCAGAGACCACACGAGTCACATGCAAGTCCTTAACTCAAATAGACACACAGACGCATGACTTGCTGTGCTCCATCATACGCACGCACACACACACACACACGCACACACCACGCACGCACACACGCACTCACGCACGCATGCACAGCAATGCGAATGAGTTCATCAAACTAATCATGTATTTTCATGTAACGTAAACTGCATACTGTTTTGACCTTGAATCTAACGACCAAACCCACCACAGAATCTGTGGTGAGAGAACAATGGCAACTTATAATGCCCCCTGCAAATGCCATGCAGTGGTATAGTGATGTGGTGCAATGCTGCTCCCCTTCATGACCTGGTTCAGCTTTTTGTGAAAACGTATAGGACCCGTTTTGGTGAGGAATTCCAACTGGTCGGATTCAGCAACAGAGGACGAATGGGATGATTTTGGAGAGACTACAGTGCACTGCTCCCTCTACTGGCTTCTCCATGTTTTATCGCATGGTGAAG
>OMOU01076797.1:0-10639 GCA_900312585.1 Malacocephalus occidentalis | reverse complement strand
CCGACCCCCTCCTCCTTCCTCCTCCTCCTCACACACACACACACACACACGCACACATACACACAGACACACACACACAGATATGCACCAGACACACACACACAGACATACTCAGAAGCACACACGTGCATGCACATATAGACACACACACACACACAACCACATATACATATACCTGCACACACACACACACTTACACACACACACACACACACACACACACGGATCTCATCCTGGAATTTGGGTTGTATTTTGCTTCCCCTCGGACCAATTCTCTGTGGTGTCCGGCTGGTGAGCAGCACAGACAGACGGATACCTTGTGTGCATCTTGTCCCTGCGTTTCAAGGCCCATCCGTATCTTTCGTTAAAGCTGCCACCAATCCTTTCATGTTTGAATCGGGAATCTCCCATGTGATTTACTTGCATGTGTGTCCAACCCTGACCGATGGGAGCTGGCTGGGAGAGAAATGGCGGGGACTCCTGCAAACTTACGCCAAACAGCCACTTCGTTCTATGTGTTGGCGATGGTCACAGAGGCTGTGGCTTAATGCTAATGAGTACATTGGTGTGTGTCCTCATGTGAGTGTGTGTGTACTTCTATGTGTGTGTGAGAGTCTGTGTGTGTGTGTCAGTCCGTGTGAGTTTGTGTGTGTGTGTGTGTGTATGTATGCACATATATACATATATGTGTGTGTGTGTGTGTGCGTGTGTACAGTGTGTGTACAGTGTGTGTGCATGTGCGTGTGTGTGTGTATGCACGTATACTGTGTGTGTATGTGTGTGTATGTGTGCAGTGTGTGTGCATGTGCATGTGTGTGTGTATGCACGTATACTGTATGTATGTGCGTGTGTGTGCGCGCGTGTGCGTGCTATATAGCTGTCGTTATGCACACATTATATTTTGCCTAATGAGGAGTGTGTATACGCTGTCCTCCCTGCTCTTGTACCGTGTGTTGTTGGGGCTGTTGTTGTGCTGAATGCCTGCCAGATCCTGAGAAGGAACAAGGCCCGCTCCTCCTGTCCCTGCCTCCCTGCATCTCATCCCCAGGTGCTCAGGTCAGCACAACCTTCCCCCGGCGGGGTAGTCACGCGATTGAACAGCTAAATGGAGATTAATTGCTGACTTCGGAGCAGCTTCTCCCACGCTAATGTGCGAGTTGCTAATAAGGAGTAAACGCAAGTCTAATTTATCATTTAAAATAAAATGCAGAGATGGGTTGTCGCCAGGAAACAGTACAAAAGACTTCTGGGTGCATGTCCTGTGGAAGCACACACACATGCACACATGCACACATGCAGGCACACACACACATGCTGGCACACGCACACACACACACACACACACACACACACATGCACATGCAGGCACACACACATGCATGCACACACACACGCACACACAGATACACATGCGCACATTATAGGTGTAGACAAGTACATGTGCATACACAGTGCCTTGCATGTAGAGTAGAGCAGAAAGTTAGATAAAAGTATAGCTGTCCTGAATGAATCATCACAAGTGTGTCATGAATGCTGGAGAAACCGTCATCGGTTAACCAGTCATGAAACAAACATAATATAGATACAGTATATACACCTATATTTCTTATACATATATATTTAAGTGTCTTTCCACAGAATTTAAATGCAAACCAGCACAAATCTGGATTACATATTTGTTTTGGTTCTGTGCATCTGATAAATAGTTTAGTGTGTGTGTGTGTCTGTGTGTGTGTGTGTGTGTGTTATTGGATGTGATTTGGGTGTGTATCAATGTGCATATGTGCCCAATATCTGATGTGGGCCAAATCTCAATCACAGCAAGTCCAATTACACTTGCAATAACCTCGCGGTTGCGTTGGGCCCAGAAAACCATTTATATGCTAATGGCCCTGACTGGGATAATGACTTGCGATGAAAAAAAACAGACAATCTGCTGCTTGATCATGTTTGACACGAGAGCACGGTTGCAATCAGCTTGTGCTTTCTGAACCCCCCCAAAACCTACCAGTTGTTTCCCCCCGGGGGCCCGTTCTGTTGTGGCAGTAGCCTTGGGAACCTTGGAGGAACTTGACCGTCTGGCCCTTGTCCCCTCTGACGGACTCGGAGGCAAGAGACTAGAGCTCCATGTCACAAACGCACAAACAGAAATTACATTAAATTACATTCAATTCAGTTCAGTTCCGTTCAGTTCAATTTCATTCCAATTTTCAGTAAAGAACTTTATTTGTTGACAACAAACAAATATATCTGAAGATTAGCGTCAACACATCCTGCGGTGGTTCTGCCTAGCAAACCTACCTACCATACGTGTATCCGAACTCAAGGAGTTGTGGACAAAACTTCCATGAATGTCCTGTGGTTTCATCGTCATCGTCGTCATTATCCCTGGTTTAAACTGTGTGTGTGTTCAGGCGTGCAGGCGTCAGCGCAGAGTTTCCCCCTGTTGTGCATGAGCAGGGTGAGCGGATCAAAGAAAACACATCAAACGAGATTATTTCAACCTTATGCAATACATAACTTCATATAAACACATGCATGGCAGCTAATGGAGGATCCACTTGTAACGTCTCTGTGAAACACAGACACTGAAAGGGAAGCAAGAGGAAATGGAAGAGAGACAATGATAGAGAGATGGCCAGAGAGAGAGAGAGAGAGAGATGAACAGCGAGATGGAGAGAGAGAGAGATGAACAGAGAAGGATGGTGAGAGAGATGAACACACAGAGAGATGGAGAGAGAGAGAGAGAGATGACCAGAGCGAGTGAGACAGATGGTCAGAGAGAGAGAGAGGGACCATCTCTCTCTGGTGGGTTGGTGTGTATGTTGGAGTGGTGGTGGGGGGGGGTGTACAGTCAGATTACCCCTATTCCACACTATCGAAAGCCTCGGCTTATTCGAGGCTTTGGGGGCCGGATAATAATAGCTGGGGGCCGGGGCCTCTGTCTTTAATCACCAAACACAGTTCACAGCAGCAGTAGGGCCCTCACCCTGGAACGGCTTCATCAGCAGCTCTGCTGAATGGAGACAACGAGCTCCTCATAAAGGCCACACTGGGCCTGAGGGGGAAATGTGCACGCACGCACTCACACACACACACGCACGTGCATGCACACACACACAAGCGCGCACACACACACACACACACACACACACACACACACACACATTATTACGTTCAAATACTGATAAGAACTGGTATGATAAGAACAGAATAGGTGTAAGAAGCTCAGAGTCCGCTATAATGAAAATAGCTAATCTTATGGCTCAAGTTATCAAATGAAAACCACACTAAAGCCAATCTTTTGGCTTTAGTGTGTCAAATGAAAACTATCTCTAAATCATTTTAATTTGCTGCTGCTTCTCTGTCAGGCCAAAAGGTGTATATATATATATTGACGTATCATTACGACAATATTAGACGCTGGCGTATATACTATAGCACAGACGCATATGGCCACAGCCTCTGTTTGATCACAAAGACAATAGATCACCAAGAAAAAGTCAATAACGCGTGTGGAGGTCGCTGCGTTTGTGTTGTCATTGTATTGTGTCTGCAGACCGATGGAGGGATGATGCATGGTGGGGTTGCAGAAAATCTGTACACCATGGGGACGAATAACTGAAGAGGAAAAGAGGATGACATCGTCCAATAACACAGCAAACTAATAATAGGAGCACGGGAAATAGTGGCAAGTCCACACACACAGCGGAGGGTCAGTATTATTAAGTCTTTAGTGATTAATGTTTGGTGATGAGCTAAGAGGGTGTTGGGGTTGTTTTTGTGGGGGATCTACAACCATTTTATCATCTCTTTTTTTCTTTTTTTTTGTTTAGAAAATACATAGAAGTAAGGATATCACATTATGTATGCTACCATATCTTTCTATAAAGGTGTGAGGTATAGGGGTGTCCTGCACTCATAAATAGGTAGAACACCAACCATTGGTGTCCAGCTATTTACAAATATTGATATTTTTAACGGCTATCTGTGGGGTTTATATTTATTGCTCCAAAACAAAATACCCCAAAAATCCTCTGCAATTCATTTTTATGCGCGCTCACAGGACCGGAGCTGGGCCCTCCTGTACGGAGAGCCCACGCATATATGAGTGGATCTCTGTCGCCCTCTAGCGTTGGATTGTCGAACCATCTGACGTCAGCTTTATTGCCAAGTAGGTTTTCACAGACGCAATTCATCTGTCACATGATATTGTAGGCGTTTCCCACGTGGCCCCCAATCCTACCAATCAGATCCACCGTGATGACCACCAGGGTCACGTGGTTTGTCACGGGGACGTAAACAGGAACAGAAAAAGCGGCTTTGGTCATATGAAGTGAACCGCTATAGGTTGTTTTTATTATTGTATGTTATATGCTACGGGATATGTATGAATAGCGGGTGTTTAGGTTGTTGAAGTAAAACCGGGTTATTCAAGTGTCAGTGCGTGCTAAATATGTCGCATCCGAGCTAATCAGCTGCAGTGGACTCGTAGCCGAAGGGTGGATGGGAGTAACCAGATCGTCTCTCTCATTTGCAGGATCAAACAATACTAATCATACATCGCCAGCATGGTGGACTTCCTCGCCGAGAACAACATGTGCGGCCAGGCCGTGCTGCGCATCGTCTCCCGCGGAAACGCCGTCGTCGCCGAGCTGCTGCGGCTCTCCGAGTTCATCCCGCCGGTGTTCCGGCTCCGCGAACGGAGCGACCAGCAAAAGTATGGGGACATCATCTGCGACTTCAGCTACTTCAAGGTAGGCCCACGTGATGCCTGATCCGTGACAGACCAGGCAGACCAGACCCATTCGGATCACGCACTGTGGCTGAATCCGTGTCATTCCATGTCCAGGGCCAAGAGTACTATGAGGGTAAACTGGAAGCCAAGCCAGAGCTCCAGGACCTGGATGAAGAGTTCAGGGAGAACAACATCGAGATCCTGTCACGTTTCTACCTGGCGTTTGAAAGTGTCCACAAATACATCATGGACCTCAACAGGTGAGACTTGTTGGACGGCCATCTGTGTGGTCCTAGACTAGTCCTAGATGGATATGCAATGTGATTTGTCGTGTGTGTGTGTGTGTCCAGATACCTGGATGACCTGTACGAGGGAGTTTACATCCAGCAGACCCTGGAAACTGTCATTCTCAATGAGGATGGGAAACAGCTGCTCGTAAGTAACACCAATACTCTCACACACACACACACACACACACACACACACACACACACACCAGGGCTGAACAATGAATCAAAATGTGTACCGTGTTGCACGCCGTTTGAGCATGCATCTTAATATGCATTTGAAACAATTGTCCTGACATCGAGGTGTGCGTGGTTCCCCCAGTGTGAAGCCTTGTACCTATACGGAGTCATGCTGATGGTGATCGACCACAAGATCGAGGGCGAGGTGCGGGAGCGGATGCTGGTGTCCTACTACCGGTACAGCGGGGCGCGGTCGTCGGCGGACTCCAACCTGGACGACATCTGCAAGCTGCTGCGGAGCACCGGTTACTCTGCACAGGCCGGCGCCAAGCGACCCGCCAACTACCCCGAGGGCTACTTCCAGAGGGTGCCCATCAGCCAGACGTTCGTCAGCATGGTGATCGGCAGGCTGCGCTCCGACGACATCTACAACCAGGTCAGGCGCCGCGACGGGCCCCCCGCGCCTGACACCATGTACCGTGCCGTTCGGGCAGACCGCGTTCCCTCTGGTGTTGCTTTACCAATATGTGTGATCCGATGGATCTTGAGTTAAACGTTAATAACCTCGTTTTAAACGTATGATATGAAAAAAACCCAATTTTCTCTTACATTTGTGTGTGTGTCTCTCTGTCTCTCTGTCTGTCTGTCTGTCTCTCTCTCTGTCTCTCTGTCTGTCTCTCTGTCTCTCTCTCTCTCTCTCTGTCTGTCTCTCTCTCTGTCTGTCTGTCTCCCTGTGTGTTGTCAGGTGTCTGCCTATCCTCTGCCGGAGCACCGCAGTACGGCGCTGACCAACCAGGCGTCCATGCTGTACGTGTGCCTCTACTTCACGCCCAGCATCCTGCAGACGCAGCAGGCCAAGATGAGGGAGATTGTGGACAAGTACTTCCCCGACAACTGGGTGAGCGGGAAAGAGAGGGAGGGGGAAAACCATGGTCCACTCGGCATCTGGTGAAGACGATCTGATGCTGACTTTCGTGACGGTGTGATGTGTCGTACTGTACATTGTAATTGTAATGTTAATGTTCATGTGACGTGTCCCCAGGTGATCAGTATCTACATGGGCATCACGGTGAACCTGGTGGAGGCCTGGGAGCCGTACAAAGCTGCCAAGACGGCCCTCAACTACACTCTGGACTCGGCTAACGTCAAGGAGCAGGTAATATTCATATATTATTCATACGTGACGACATTTCATGCCGCCGCGGCTGCAGTAGCTCAGGAGGTGGTTGTCTCGTCACTGAAAGGTTGATGGTTCGATCCACGGCTCCTCCTAGCTAAGTGTCCAGGTGTCTGAGCCTAAGACACCGCCTAACCCCGACTGCCCCTGGCTGTTGCCTTGCATGGTTGCCACCGCCGTCAGTGTATGTGAATGTGAAACGCTTTGGATTAAAACCTATATAAATGGCATTTACCATGTATGACATCTCCTAATCTGTTTGTTAGGCGTGCCGCTACGCAGACAGCATGGAGAGTCTGAAGCCCAAGGTGCAGCAGCTGCTGAAGGAGGGCTTCCTCCGCGAGGAGATCATCCTGGACAACATCCCCAAGCTGCTCAACTGTCTGAGGGACTGCAACGTCGCCATCCGCTGGCTGATGCTGCACACTGCGGATTCAGGTCAGTCCGCGGCACTCGGGAGCGTCCGCGTGTTTGGATGTCCGGCTAACTAATTAGGTCCTGAAAGAAAGTGAAGTGGTCTTCAAAAATTCACATCAATATCTGAATAACTGAGATAAGAACAGGGCATAAATAGTTTTTATGCAATATTTTGTAGATTGTATTTGTATTGTATACATTTTTTTTTCCTCATACATTTCTTCATTCACATTCAGCTTAATTATACAGCATATTTTTTCAGCCTACGACGTGAACAACAAGCGTCTCCGGCAGATCAAGGAGCAGGTGCTGAGCGACTCCAAGTACAAACCCAAGATGCTCTTCCAGCTGCTGCTGGACACGGCCCAGTTTGAGTTCACGCTCAAGGAGGTAACCCTCAACTCTCTCTCTCTGTCTCTCTCTCTCTCTCTCTCTCTCTCTCTCTCTCACACTGCACGCCTCACAGAGCTCCCCGTTGTTGTTATTGTTGTTAAAATGCGCTGGTTGCTGGTTGTTGTTGTTGATGTTGTTGTCGTCCATTTTTATGAAGAATACACCAAGAATACCCCGCCCCCTTTTGGTTAAATAAGTGAGCTCAGAATCACATCTGCTCCTCAGCACGTATTCCTTTCATGGACACCTTGTACGTAAAATGGGTGGCGATGAACGCAACTCGTGATCACAATTATTAGCAGAAGTCAAAAGAGTTAAACCCGTTTGCCAAACTGCAGTGAACACATTTCGCAATCCAGAGCCGTGTTGCCCCCAGCCGTCTCTCCTCTCCACGCCTCATAATGAGGGATGCTCTGGTGGGCAGCAGCGAGACAGATTGATAGCCCGACCAGTGAACAGTGACGGATGCATCTCTTTGGAAGCGGGTCCCCTGTTCCCCGGTCTGTTGGCAGGCTAGCATATGGCCAGCCGCCACCGCCGCCGCCGCCGTTAGCGATGGAAAGCAACCCAAATTCAATATTCCGAGGGCACAACTCATTTGACTAATCGGCACTCGTTGTGCCGGGGACTCAACATCTGCACCGCCGTCACCTCCTCCTCCCTCCTCCCTCTCCTCCAGATGTTCAAGCAGATGCTGCTGGAAAAGCAGATCAAATGGGAGAGCTACAAGAAGGAGGGTTCGGAGCGGATGACGGAGCTGGCGGAGGTGTTCTCTGGGGTCAAGCCCCTCACGCGGGTGGAGAAGAACGGTAGGCCACCGCCCGCGCCGTCCGGCCCGATATTTCCCAAACATCGTGTGCATTAGAAAACGCATTGATCTCAATGGTTGACGTATATACAACTGATGCTCGGTCTTGGTCTGCAGAGAACCTGCAGGCCTGGTTCAGGGAGATCTCCAAGCAGATCGAGTCCCTGAACTACGAGGACTCCACGGCTGCTGGTAGGAAGACCGTCCAGCTGATCCAGGCGCTGGTGGAGGTGAGACGGCACTTGGAATGGCTAATCACACTCACATCTGGTTGGTATGATAGGAGCCTTTTAAAACAGGAAAAGGCTAAAGACAGGACATCAACACGGTGTAGTTTGCCATCTTATAGTTCGATTGTCCTCACATCTGTTTGTCTTTGTCTTGTTTCAGGTGCAGGAGTTCCATCAGCTGGAGTCCAACCTGCAGGTGTGCCAGTTCCTGGCCGACACCAGGAAGTTCCTGCACCAGATGATCCGCACCATCAACATCAAGGAGGAGGTGCTCATCACCATGCAGATCGTGGGAGACCTGTCCTACGCCTGGCAGATCATCGACAGGTAACACCGGCGCCCTCCGCCTGTCCGGTGGAGGGCGAGACGAAGGGAGCGATCGATCACTCGGTTAATGAATGAACCGCGTTCTCTTTTCAGCTCACCGGCCAAGTAAAAGGAAGGGAAATACACTGTTTTTGGCCCGTGCCCCTATTATGAGGTCAGAGAAGTTTTGCCACTCCAACCTCCAACTCTTACCCTGTAAATATCAACACTTGGTTGATATTATGGTTTTAAAAGTTTTCTCTTGGGTGCGAGTCTGTTCGTATCTATAATTGGGCCTTGAATACAACTTTTCAAATCTAAGTAATGTAAAAAAGTAAAAATAGATCCGATAGCTAAAGCGTATGAGTCAGCAAGCCCATATGCATATCAGGTGACCCCTGCAGGGTTGGTAAACACGGCACTAAATGGATCACTTATTATGATCGACGCGTTGGGTGTGTTGGGAGGAGTGGAACTTCATAAATGATGGATGTCCAATCACCCCGGTTTGCATATGGCTCTCTCTCCAAGTCAACTTAAGAACCATAACTTTTAGTTTTCATATTCTGGGCCGAGCCATTGGCTGAGATTAGTATTACACACCGAGCGCCTGACCACTGGTTGGCATGCAGATGGCGGCAGACGCCTCTAACGCACATCGTCAGCCAAACGACAGGTGCTAGACGGTCCACTCGGCGCACTCTGTCAGTTGACTCATCTTGCTAACAAACAGGAATACCAATCTGTGGCTGAGAGGTTATTTTTCAACACTCCTCCCGACTGGCCACTGCCAGGTTTTATACTACCTTGGCTTCTTTGTTCCTCTGGAATGGCATAAAGCAACTCTTCCTGAAATGCTCTCTTGTTTTGAGTGGAATCGGATGCTGCTGTTCTTCTTGCTGTTGTTGTTGTCGTCGTCGTCGGGTTGTAAACCACATGGCATACCTCTGCAGCTTCACCACCATCATGCAGGAGAGCATCAGGGTGAACCCGTCTATGGTGACCAAGCTGAGAGCCACCTTCTTGAAGGCAAGGGACCGCACACACGCTTCGTGACCAGAGCATGCTAGCGATTGATCAATTGTATTGCAATTGTATTGCCGCTAAGTTCTCCCGTGTTCTCACGCGTGTTCTCCCGTGCTTTGTGTGAGCAGCTGGCGTCGGCCTTGGACCTCCCGTTGCTCCGGATCAACCAGGCCAACAGCCCCGACCTCCTCAGCGTGTCGCAGTTCTACTCCGGGGAGCTCGTGGCTTACGTCCGAAAGGTATACGCGTCGCTCAGTGTTCGCTGATCGCTAAACATCAATCGAGTCATGTCCGATCTGTGATAACACGGTTTCCGGCTCTCCTAAACGCCTGCTGTGTCTCCCCTGCAGGTGCTGCAGATCATCCCAGAGAGCATGTTCACGTCCCTGGCCAAGATCATCAAGCTGCAGATCCACGACATCATGGAGGTGCCCACACGCCTCGACAAGGACAAGCTCAAGGACTACTCGCAGCTGGGGGCACGATACGAGGTCAGCGGGTCGCCGGTATATCATGTGTGTGGAATGTGTGTGTGTGCGTGCGTCTAACTGGTGGCTGGCCCAGTTAGACTCTGGGGTGGGGCTGCAAGCCTAGCATGCTCGCTATGTACCTCCTGCTTCGTCTGGCATTTTAACAAACGTGTGCTATAAGCCAGACTTTGTGGCAAGAGCCTATTGCTGCACACGTGCATTGAGTGCCAGTATATACTGTATATCACCACCAGATGGCACTATTTGTACACGCGTGAAATAAAATATGGAGGGAGTAGAGTTTCGAAAGTAAATCATCTATTAATATAGAAATCCCTTGTTGCCGCAGGTGGCCAAGCTCACGCACGCCATCTCCATCTTCACCGAGGGGATCCTGATGATGAAGACCACCCTGGTGGGCATCATCAAGGTGCGTTCCGCCCTGACCCACATTCGGTAGTCGTGACGGTGAAACCCGGTGAGTGTGGTCATCTTAACACCCAGAGTGATGGTTCTGCCGAGCCCAGGTGGACCCCAAGCAGCTGCTGGAGGACGGCATCAGGAAGGAGCTGGTGAGGAGGGTGGCCTACGCTCTGCACAAGGGTCT
>OMOU01076771.1:0-10496 GCA_900312585.1 Malacocephalus occidentalis | reverse complement strand
ACCCCCCACCCACCTGGCAGGCGTCTACCCCTCCTTGCAGGTTCCCGGCACACAGCATCCGGGGAGTGACGGCGTCGTCGTACAGCTTGTTACACGTGTTCCGGTTGATGATCTTCACCGGCGCCTCCTGCAGGCGTGTCGCCAGCTCCCCTAGGACAGCACCCGCCCCACCCCCACCCACCGCACGGGGACACAGGTCAGCGCACGCTGAACACATGGAGCACCGCGGACGCACGCATGACCAATCGTCCTTCATAACCCTGTGATTAGCCATTACGAGCGTGGTTCAAAATTGTCATATGATGTAGTGACATCACAAGTGGGAGTGTCCCATCCGGATGTATGGCGATTAGATCAGCCTAGCGGCCTACCCTGTGGACTGTACCAAACTGATCTCCATCATACATCTGGGTGGGACATTCCCACTTGTGATGCCACTGTCGGGGGTGGCAGTAGTTCTTATCAGAGGTAAGAGCAATTGTCTGTCAACCCGAAGGTTGCTGGTTCGATCCTCGGCCTCCACCAAGCTAAGTGTCCCTAAGCAAGACGCCACGCTCACCCTAACTGCTCCTGACGTCCTGACGTCACATGACAATTCTGAACTGGCTCGTAATGGCTAAAAATAGCTCACCGTCCTCCATCAGCACCCCCCAGCCTGTGACGTAGCAGCTGGTCGCCGTGGCGAAGGTGTGCGTCGGCGCGGGCATGCAGACGGGCTGCACCAGCTCGTTGAAGAAGACGGGCGCGCTGAGCTCCAGCAGGGCCATGTCGTAGTCGGAGGTGAACTGGTCATACTGCGGGTGCAGCACGATGCGCCGCACGGGCCGGGTGGCCGCGCCCGCGTTGCCCGTGGCCATGGCACGCATGCCCATGAAGGCACGCCAGGAGCGGGCGTCCGAGTATCTGTGGGTGGCGCGGGGGGGAGAAAGAGAGAGAGAGAGAGAGAGAGAGAGAGAGAGAGAGAGAGGGAAAAAAAAGAGAAAGACAGAGAAAAAGCGCAAGAGAGCAAGCGAGTGTCACTGTTAACCATGCAAGGCAACAGCTAGCTCGTCGGGAGCAGTTGGGGTCCGGTGTCTTGCTCAGGGACACTTAGCTACGGGCGAGCCGGGATTGAACCAGCAATTACCTCCTGAGCCACTGCTGCAAATGAGGTTGTGGAGCATTTTTCTTACTTAAATACGAACATATACAAGTCGGGACCCATAAGTGGGTCACGGGATGGCTGCAAGCAATACTTTTTAATCATTTTTTTCAGGGGTCTAATCAGTCTCATCAGTTCTGTGATCGTTAGCATGTGTTAGTAAGAAACAATTAGGAATATTATGTTGATGAACAACATTCTTAGATACATTTGAACGTTAATGTAGTTTTTGACATACTAATGACAATGTAAAACATATTGGGTGGGTTTTGGACCAACACTACCTCCAGAGGTGGGCCAAGCATGAAAAAAAGTTGGGGAACCCCCTGTGATAAATGCCAATGACCTCAAAATCATTCCCGGGACGTCCTTACTTGATGGCGTCCGAGTCCTGGAAGCAGTGCGCGGCAGAGATGAGCCAGCGGCTGGAGACAAGCGAGGCCCCGCAGACGTGTCCGTAGCGGTCCATCTGGAGGCTCACCTGCCAGGGCCAGGAGCCCACCCCCGCGTCAGCACCGCCCACGATCTTGGCACGCTTCCTGGGTCTGGTGCCACAAGCTGGGAAGGAGAGGGGATTGAGAGCAGAGAGAGGACCATTTTGATCAAAGAGACAACATTTATATCTCCATTTTGGGCATTTTGGCACTTTTGTCCAATCATCTTTTTGCTTACCCCCTTAACCCCCCACTCCTCACTAAATGTAAAATTTGAATACATTTGTCGAATGGGAAACAATATATTGCTGACAGTACAGTAATATTTGAATAGAACAAGTTCAAGCACTCATGTTTGGTGAGGGGGTAAGGATTAAGGAGTCCAGGATTAAGGAGTCCAGGGAACTCTAAACAGGTGAGTCTTGAGTCTCTTCTGGAAGATGGTGAGTGACTCTGCTGTCCTGACAGAGTTTGATTAAAAAAGAACCCAATAAGAGGGAGAAAGAGAAAGAGACCCACCACCCAAACTGTAGATATCACCTAGCCACCTATCCAGTCATCCTGCGTTGCCACCCGGTGGTTATCGCATGCATCCCAGTCAAACCCTCCCCTCTGCTCTGCCTTCTTGGAGAGATAGGACTGCCACAAGGGGGCACCAAGGCACCATTTGGAATGGTGCTGGCAGGCAGAGATAGCCTCCTTTGAATATATCAATAACTAGAATTCATATTATTAAGGGGAAATTGAGCCATGTCTGGAATCACTTCCCCCTATATGTTAAGGATTGTGATGGTACTGACAGTGATAGTCACGGTGCTGACAGGAGTAGTGATGGTACGGATAGTGATAGTGAGGCTACTGACATTAATAGTGATGGTACTGATGGGGGTAGTGATGGTATTGATGGGAGTAGTGATGGTACTGACAGTGATAGTGATGATACTGACAGTGACAGTGACGGTACTGACGGGGGTAGTGATGGTACTGAGTGACAGTGACGGTACTGATGGGGGTAGTGATGGTACTGAGTGACAGTAATGGTACTGACGGGGGTAGTGATGGTACTGACAGTGATAGTGATGGTACTGACAGTGATAGTGATGGTGACGGGGATGGTACTGAAAAGCACAGTGATGGTACTGACGGTGACACGGGTTGGTGGTGACAGGGGTGGTGGTACTGACCACAGCGCTGCTCATCAGAGCCGTCAGAGCAGTCTTTGGCTCCATCACACTCAGGGTTGATCTTGTTCACACACTTTCCGTTGGCACATTTGTAGGACGATGGCAAACAGCCTTTGTTGTCTAAAGGTGAAAAGATTACAAAAATGTTTAGTTTAGTTAATTAGTTGTATATGTAAATATGTATGTAAATAGTTTTAACATAGAATGACACAAGGACAACACAAACTGGGTCTAAACTCCTTCATGGTTGGTTTAAAGGGGCCCTATTTTAGAACGTGATTAGCCATTACAAGCCATTTTTAAATTGTCACGTGACAAAGTGACATCACAAGTAGTGTGTCCACCTAGATGTATGCGGACTGAATCAGTTGGTACAATCCACTGGGTAGGCTGATCTAGTCGGCATACATCTAGGTGGACACTCCTACTTGTGTGATGTCACTATGTCACAATGCCAATTTTAGTCACATGACAATTTTGAAACCGCCTGTAATGGCTGATCAGCTCATTTAATGGATTTGCCTCGCAACCAAATTATTATTCATCTTATTATAACACAAATTAACAGGTAGGTGTGAGGCGTCTTGCTCAAGAGCGCGACTCAAACCTCCTCACCATGGGACAAGCCTGTCCCCTGACTCACTTTGACACATACAGTATGTACCGATGTATGACCTCTGTAACGGGGTCCACGCAATAGCAACATGGACATCACAAGACACTCACATGCTCTGGTGCAGTTCAGCTCGTCACTGCGGTCCTTGCAGTCCAGGACTCCATCACACACTGAAGACTTTGGCACACACACCTTGTTGTTGGGGCACATGTGGTAACACTTCCCACCTGAAGACACACACACACACCGTATTGAGACTTGTCGTGTATAATTGCTGAGTATAATATGCATGATACACACACACCCTCATGGCTGCAGTGGCATGATGTGGTACTGCAGGGGCGGTACTATACTGGAATCCCCGCCCCTAACCGGGGCCTCTCATTACAGGTAGATTAGTGGCAGATTAAGAACTGATTAAGCAGAGGAGAACAAACACTGTTCACCTTTAACCCACACCTTTAATAAATACCTATGGTTGTTATGCTGCAACCCTGGTTTCTGTCTTCTTCATTCCAATCAGTCCAGCCACTACACTGTCTCGCTAGGCCAGGCTGCCACACATGTATATGCATACGCACACCTACACACACCTACACACACCCAGAGTGAGCAGTAAAGGAGATTGCGGTCGGCGTACCACAGTTGCCCTCTTCACTGCTGTCTCCGCAGGAGGTCTGGCTGAAGCACCGGCTGCCTGGAGGTTTACACTCTCCATTCCCACAGGACACATCCCCTGGCTTACAGGACGCTGTGACACACACACACACACACACACACACACACATCACCCAGGGTTGTTACGTCCCCATTTCCTCTATACTTTTTTCAGTTGTTTCTCACTTTATTGACTAACACTGTTCGTAACACATCAGGTGTACGGACAAAAAAATAGCAACCAAAATCATAACCCAGTGACCAGCCTAGAGTGAAAAAAAACTCCATGTTAGCGATGGACGAAGACGAGGAGGAGGAGGTCCAACTCACGACACTTGGCTTCGTCCCGTCCGTCTGAGCAGTCCCTGATGCCGTCACACACCTTCCTGAGGGGCACACAGCGGCCGTCCCCGCAGCGGAACTGGCGAGGACACGCTAGCGAGAGAAGGAGGAGAAGACGAGAGAACGCCTAAACCCAAAGCACACAGAGCCTGCATGTCCGTTCATATTCGTAGTGAGAAAAAAACAATCCTAGCGCATGAACGCAGCAAACGCCTCTCACCGACATGAATCTCACTCACGTCTGTGGACTCAGTTCATTTAAACTGTGAAGAATATTCAATAATGATCTATATAAAGTTCACAAAGATAAACAAAGATGCAGTTCTACATTAGAAAAAAGGGAAATGTTGAGGTAAAAGTTGATATTGATCTGAAGTCATATGGCCCAGCGCTAAACGAGGGGACAACAGAGTCACGAGGGGACGACACGGGTTAGCCTGAAGAGGAAGCAAAATGGTGTACAGAGCTTGGACTCACAGTTCTCAGTGGAGAAGGAGCGGTAGAGGAGATAGAAGCCCTTGTGGGTAAGAGACTCGTCCGAGTGGAAGTGGAGGGTGACTGGAGACGAGTAGATGCGCTTCTTGCTGCTGTCTGACACGGGGTTACACAGCCTGGGGCGGGGAGGGCACAAACAACACGCCGTTACAGTTTGTAACACAGGAACAACACGCCATTACAGTTTGTACCACAGGAACAACACGCCATTACAGTTTGTACCACAGGAACAACACGCCATTACAGTTAGTACCACAGGAACAACACGCCATTACAGTTTGTACCACAGGAACAACACGCCATTACAGTTTGTACCACAGGAACAACACGCCATTACAGTTTGTACCACAGGAACAACATGCCATTACAGTTGATACCACAGCGTTGGTGAATGCTTCGTCCTGATTGGTCAACAGCGTTCCAAAAGCGTGAGTTGGACACTTTCACAGCAGGAGCAACACAGGTGTAGCTCATAACATTAAAGATGGATCCACTGGGTTTAGGTCTGGTCGTGCACCAGTACAGAGACAGACAGTCAATGAAACCCACCTAGCATTAAGAGGGCAGGAAAAGGACGTGATTTTACCCTGACAGCGAGAAAGTGTCTACAATGGGACAGTTTAGAATGAAAGCGCTACAAAAAACATCCCATGTTAAAAACAATGGAAAAAAAATAACTTATCGTCGGCTGTCTCCGTACAGCAGAAGGCTATTTTATTTCCAGCTTATTACAAAAAACAATAATATTAGTCGATACATGAAAATAACTGAAATCTAATCACGGTTGGTAACTGTGGTATGCATGGAACAACTCCTGGATATGTTGTTATATATTGTCTTCTATTTATTGAAATGGATATAAATGGATATAAAAAAAGAACGATTGGAATAATTTGTATATACCATAGTCTCTATTTTGTTAATATTAATACATTCTATGCTTAAATGTATGATGTATATTCTCGCCAATGATAATGCAGCCTTACAGCTGGCTCATCATTGTTGTCCATTCACTTCAATGTCTGCCAAGGGTTTTTTTTGAACCAGCGATCGTCGGATTACACGCCTGTTCCTTTTCTTTTTTCTACGTACTTAACACCTCTGATGTCCAGCCAATCCTTTTCACAACCATCCGAGGATGACGAGTCCTGAATGTCCAAGGTTACTATCGTCACGGAGATCAGGTATCCTGGCAACGGAGCCTGGAAGTGACACCGGAGGGGGAGAGCAGAGAGAGGGCTTAACACATACACACACACAAAGTGTGAAGACAATAAAACTACAACTACCACAATGCAATGTTGAATGTCTCTCATTTAGCTTGCAGTCTCACATGCACTCACAACACACACACCTGCATAACACATAAACACATGCAAATACACACACAGTTAGGGCTGAGGGATATGATGTATGATGTATATACCACGATCACAAACTTTTACCTCGATTACGACTAATTAACGATTATATATAAATATGCTTTTTTTTTGCTTTTTGCTATTGATTTTTGTACAATTTTGAGTACACACACACACACAGATAAAGAACTTGATGATTATTTATTGAATATTGAGTTTTAATTAACAGAATTAACCGACGTGAGCAGATTTAAGTTGGTAAAAGGTTGGTAAAATTCCCCAGCCCTACATGTACAGCAAATGCTGCTAATGTACATGCTGTATGGGAAGAGGGAGAGAGACAGAGAGAGACACACAGCAAGAGAGAGAGAGAGAGAGATTAGATGAGATTAGAAATTGAATCTAATCTAATCTAATCTCACTCTCTCTCTGTGTCTCTGTCTGTCTCTCTCCCTCTTCCCAGCCCTACATACAGCATGTACATTAACTCTCTCTCTCTCTCTCTCTCTCTCTCTCTCTCTGCGTCTATCTCACTCACCCGTATGGTCCAGGAGCAGTCTACATTGGGGGGGTAGTGGGCTGGGTAGTAGGGGGAGGTCAGGGAGCCGTTCCAGGAGGAAATGGACCCTCCACAGCCTGCAGGGGGAAACAGACGTCATGAGGAGCACATCACTGATCATTGATCACGTTTTCACCACAGACACAGACCAGCAGCAGTTCATACATCAGTCATCTAATATGCAATGTCTGCATTTCGTGTGTGTGTTTAAATTACTGCTTTATTTTATACCCTATCCACTCAATGACCATGTGTGAACGTGTATGTGTGTTTGTGGTTTTGGCAGTGTGTATGTGTGTGTGTGTGAGGACCTGCTTTGGGGATGGCCTGGAAGTAGGCCTTGAAGACGGCTCCGTCGCGCTGCCTGCTGAAGGAGAAGGTGACCAACATCACGTTGCCAGAGGAGGTCAGCTTCATGACCGGAGACGTCCCCAGCAGTGGCATCCCACACCAGCTGGTGCACGCATAGACACACATATATACCACCTTATACACACGTATATACCACCATATACACACCATATACGCACGTATATACCACCATATACACACGTATATACCACCATATACACACCATATACACCACCATATACCACACGTATATACCACCATATACCACATATATATACCATCATATACCACACGTATATACCACCATATACACACGTATATACCACCATATACCTCACATATATACCACCATATATCTCACGTATATACCACCATATACCTCACATATATACCACCATATACCACATGTATACCACGTGTATACCACATGTATATACCACTATATACCATGTATATATCACCATATACCGTATACATTCAGTTACATATATATTGTTATATACGAGTGTAGTGTACGCATATTCTGTTGTCGCTTAGACACATGTTCACGTGTCTCATGACTCAATTCTATATTCTGTGTATATCTATCTATGCTATATTTCGTATGTACATGCCTAGTTGTGTTTATTATTTTCTATTGACTTTGATTTTGCTAGTCTTGAGCAACTATAACTCTGACTAGAAGTGACCCCTGCCCGCTGCCCACCTACCGGGCAATGATCTTGTTCTGCAGGGGCAGCAGGAAGTCGTAGGCCGACAGCTTGTGTGCGGTGCAGCTCCCTGGGGCGGCGCCGTGCAGGGTGAGCACCACCAGGCGCACCAGGTGGCCCGAGGGCACCCGCAGCCGCCACTGGTAGTACGGCTTCTTGGGACTCACCAGGCTCAGCGTGCGGTTGTTGCCGTACTTGGCGTACAGGTCGAAGGACATGGCTGGGGTGGAAGACATGGTCAAATGGTACACACTTCATCATGGTTCACTTGAATTGAAAGTATTTTTTGTTGATATATGGGACATTATACTATTAATACTATTAATACTACACCACATTCTGAGTATTTGGTGTACAGTGAGCCCTCGTTTATCGCGGGGGTTACGTTCCAAAAAGAACCCGCGATAGGCGAAATCCGTGAAGTAGTCAGCTTTATTTTTTACAATTATTATACAATACAATACTGTGGATTCATTTATTCCGTAATGGCGCCCAACCGCCGCATAGCTTCTACCTTCCTTCAGCATGTCCAGAAGTTTAACTTTTTCTGTGATAGTTAGCATCTTCCTCTGCCTTTTGGGCGCGTCCGCAGGTGCCTTTGTCGGTGCAGAACGTTTCGTCGACATTGTGGGTTTTGTCATGGAGAAAATTTACGTAAATTTGGCAAGCTGTACAGAGACGAGGCACGGAGACTGTTGACATTGGTCTACAGTCCCTTAGCCAATCAGGATGCAGAACACAATGCACCGTACAAAAAAAAGCATTAAAAAACTGCACTAAAAAAATCTGCGAAACAGCGAAGCCGCGAAAGGTGAACCGCGTTATAGCGAGGGTTCACTGTACAGGTCAACATGGCAGGGAAAAGATATTTGGTAACATAGAATACAAATATTACATATAGTGTACTATATACTGTACAATAATTACATATTGCATATTAGCATACTATATTGGTATGCTGATACAATGTTTGGTAATTAATATTACACTTAACCATAATCTTCTTTAAATTAAAACTATTCGAACACAATGATGCCACTCGAATGCATCAAGCTAATTACAAGGACATGGGGACAAGCTTTATGGTCGAATAAACAGAAAACAGGAACTATTTTAGAGGTACGTCCACATGTTTGTCTCTGCTCACCTTGGAAGCCCAGCTGCCATTTCCCACTCTGGATGCTGTTAGGGTTTTTATACTTGTCTGTTTTGTCCTCTGAGTCAAAGTCCTCGGGGTTCAAACCTGCACACGTTTATAAGAACAACATCAACTGGGCACTGTGTTATGAGAACTGGATAACACTATCTATGAAATAGCAATAGTAAGTGCTTACAAGAGTAATCAAATAAGTTGATTCTAAATTGTGTCTTCATGACCTCTCTTCAAAGTCAGTCTATGGTACCATGAGAGGATGCCAAAACCGTTATCTCAACAAGTGGTTATCCAAAAGTGGGTCGCGACTCATAAGTGGGTCGTACCAGGGCACCAGGTGCATTGTGGGATTGTCACAATAACCATATGACGAAAACGGGAATACTATATTGATTAACAATATACATACTATAGATACATGAATCATGAATACGTGAATCATCATCCCTTCTTTAAGCAATGGGAAAGCATTGCTTGTTTTACTGCTGAACACTCCACAGGTGGGTCACCAAAAAGTTTGGAGGAACCCTGGTGTAAAGTGTGTGTGTGTGTGTGTGAGCATGCGTGTGTGTGTGTAGGGGAAACTTGAGGGAACAGGTGCACTCTCATACCTAACAGTTTCAGCATCTCGTCGTCCTGGTCCAGCAGGTAGCGCTCCTCGTTGCGGTTGTCCTTGAGTTTGTTGTTGCCTGGCAACCGCCGCTGTGTCTGGGCGGGGCTCCACCTCCGGATGGCCACGGCAAAGTCGACCGGGGCAGAGAACTTGCTCCAGTAAAAGACATTGAGCCCTTCCGCTCCTTCACTGTCACACAGAGTGCTCGCAATGATGCTACCCAGCATCAAGCTAATCACACACAGCGCTAACAATGATGCTACTGCAACATAACACTGTTATAAGGTCTGGGAGATGGCTCGGGAGATGGCTAGTGACTAGTGAATGATGATGCTAATCTATCAGCCACTTGCTGTTATTACCAGCATTTGGCTGCTGGCTGGTGCTCATTTTGTGCCGTGCACCATGTATACATGCATGACAACCACGAACAACCTGACTAATACTAACTAGTAACACTAATATTACTACTAATAAGACTATGGTTTTAGTTCTGTGTACCTGAAAGCAGTGATTCCTGAGTATAAGTAGTAGGGACTCCACGGGGAGGCCTGGTAGAGCTGGGTGAACTGTGTGTGGAGAGAGAGAGACAGAGAGAGAGAGAGACAGAGAGAGAGAGAGAAAGTCACAGTAAACACTGAATGTGATATAACATCACTCTGAGTGAGGTCACTTTTAGTGTGCACAAATGCTTACTCGTCGCAAATGAGTGTGTGTGTGTATATGCGTGTGTGTCTGTGTGTGTTTCTATGTGTGTGTGTGCGTGTGTGTATCCGTGCACGCCGCCCCAGCGCAGCAGCGGTAGCACAGAGCTCCTTTGTGAGCATACGGGCTGGGTCGTGTAGCGGCGGACCTCAGGGGTTGTGCAGGGTTGCCCCCC
>OMOU01076768.1:0-10730 GCA_900312585.1 Malacocephalus occidentalis | reverse complement strand
CCTCCTCACCCTTCTGCTGCCATCGAACCTGGTGGTGCAAAACACAGCGACGATGCCAAAGCCAACCATGCTGCTCCTGCTGCCGCCGAAGCAGCGACGGAGGCGGAGTGCCTCTGCCAGGGGGGCCGTATTTCCATAGAGGGACATGGAGCACAGGGACCAGCGGCGCTGCAGTGTGCGGACGGCTGCTGGGAGAGCAGAGCGGAGGGGCAGGAGGAGGCCTGTTCGGGGCCCCCGGCCGAGGCTTCCGCAGCGCCGGCTGACCCGGAGATCAGAGAGCCCCGCGATGAACAGCAAGGGAGAGAGGCTGCGGGGGTACACGCTTCGGCCACTGGCACCCCTGACAGTCTGGGCCCTCCCTCTGAGAGCCCTAGGGCCCCTGCCAATCCTCCTCCGTCTCAGACTGGCAAGCTTATGTCGGGAGCCCCCGTGCCCTCCACCCCGGCCCCTTCCACGGAACAGTTCCCAGCTGAGCACCTCCAGAGGATTCAGGCGGCGGGCTTCTCAGCCAGGGAGGCCACAGAGGCCCTGGAACAAGCCCACGGTGTGGTGGAGCTGGCCCTGCTGGCGTTACTCGCCCGTAATATCACTGTGCCCACCTAGGCCCTCTCAGCCAATCAGGCGAGAGTCCTCTGCCTCTCCTTCTCGGTCTTATTTACAGGTGTTTCTCGGCATCAGTCATCACCATTATACAGGTTCAAAGCGTCCTTGTGGTTTATTCAGGAGATGACTGGTTCCGCATTACTGAATGAAGCAGAGTATGTGCTGTGTGTTTTGCATGCAAGGTTTCTAGGGGGAGATGGGTGGGTATCCTTTGTTTGGTAGGTAAATTTTGTTCATCCCAAACAAACTAAATTGGCTCATCAATTGACTATAATCATTTGAAATCTGTCTGAGCAAGCCTGGGTCCTTTTTATGCCTGTCAATGTCCCTCTTCAAATAAAAACATCCAGCCCAGTATGGCGGTGCTTGGATGCACTGCAGTTGAAGAACTAGAATGAGAAAGAATCTTCTGGATGTTTAAACGTGAGGCCCTAGCCACAGTCCTATCCCCTGTGCCACATTTTGTCTGTCAGGACGATTCATCAATTTGAATTCTCTTTACTTCATAACTGTGGCATTTCAGAATGGATTTTATTTTTTGATTGAGGGAAAGGGAGATTTACAGCGATAAACTGCTTCAATGACCTGTTTTATTCAGCAATGTCATCCCATTGCAATTTCATGCAAGCTGTTTTCATTTTTAAATGTGACCATTAAATTAAAAATTTTCTGGGGAAAAAAATCTTTCTTACAAAATTCAGTATGTGTGTGTGTGTGTGTTTAAAGATGGCTACTGGTTGGTATCAGGCTACGTCATTCTATGCTTTCAAAGTCTCTGCAGCTTGTGGACTCGAAGGTTATTGATGGAAATTGTATGTTGATATTTTCAAATCACCTGTCCTTGGGGCTTGTACATCAGAATGCATCATGGGTTTTTTTGTTGGTGATACTCGGCCATATTGAGATGATCAGAGTTGCAGTACTGTAAAATCCTAAATCTACGTACATTTACCGTAGTCTAGGTTATATTTTACCATGTCTCATGAGAAATGCTGTCATAGTTTCAAACACAATGTGTTCCCACAATGACAAATCATTTCATGATAAATTGCTAAACATTGACAAAAACAATGTTATTACTAAGACAATAACTAACATTCCAATGCTCTTATGCAGTCGTGACTTTGCGATGTACAAGCCCTATCCTGAAAATATTAATTTTATAATATCTGGCAAAAAAAAACCTAAACAATTGCCTTCATAGCCATCAACTGTTTTGTCATTAAATCATATACATGCATTCTTTTATTTTGGCATTATCTGGGTCAAAAACAAACTTCAGGCAAAATGATGCATTACTTTTATCTTGTACTGAATTTTAAATTGCAAATAAAGTGAGATTAGTCTTTGTACATTGTCTATAGGCCTTCTATAATTATTTGTTATATTTAAATGTTTTTTCATCTATTCTATAAATATAAATAACAAAAGCTGATTGATTAAAAATAGTCTATAAATAGTAAAAGCTCTTTGATTAAAATATTCTGCAAACACAAATAGTTAACGCTGTTTGATTAAATACAAAAAAAATCCAGTCCTGTCCACAAATAAGTGCAACAATATTGACCTTTTCCAAACGTTGGCTGAGCTCTATATTGGATGTGGTAACCATGGCGACAGACGAGCCAGCGTGGCTGGCACACCTGCGACTCGTTGTCCGTGATTGCGGTTTGCAAAGCGCTTGCTGCACCCGCCTGACAAGGACAGGTGTTTCTGAGGCAAGTACTTGTCATATTAATATTACTCCCTGCGCTGTGCACGCTGACCGGGCGCAATAGTTGTAGTGTACGGTGTGGATAAGAGCAGAGGTACTAGTAGATATAGCGACTTTACTGCCAACATATTCAATTCAATGGAGGAACCGGGACATCCGACACGTGCAGCTTTATCCGAAACTGCGACTGCGCGGTCGAACTTCCTCGGTGAGGGCAGGAAAGATGAAAATCCAGCTCACGGGTATAAAGAACGTCCCGAATGCGTTTGCATATGATGGTAAGAACGCCCGTGATGGTAAGAAACAAGCGAACTTCTCCCGGTGTGCAGTGGCGCTCTGGACCTGGCTGCAGCCCTCCGGTCCGTGTCGTCGGCACAGACCTGGGCTGAGGTGGGCCGATTGCGGTTCCCTGTGCACAAGCTCATGTCGGAGCTTGGGCTGGGTGAGAAGGATGCAGGAGTTCTGTCCCCTGCGGTCGACCAGGCTGACACTATGGATCGGTGAGGGTGCTCTGCCGTTTTGCAAGACGTCCTTCGGTGTCTGTTATGGGGACTGAATGAGTTTGTTTTTTTCCCCTCCCCACACCACAGTTCGGCAGGTCCGGTTGACGTCAATTTGGTGCCATTTAAATCAAAGTACCTTCACGTCTGTAAGTACTTTCTATTTTGTTTTTATTTTAAAATCAATGCATTCTTCATTTTTCCTTTCTCCCCATTTTTCTTATTGTGTTATTTGCCCTCTGCAGTTCCACTGTATCAAGACTATTGTCAACGGGTGGTCCAAGACTGTAGGGAGAGCAGTTGTGAGAGCTGCTTTGTGAGTGACGGCTGCGAACCAATAACAGCACGGCACCGCCTGCCTCTGCAGGGGCCCCGCTTCAAAGCGACCCTTCAGGTGACCGTCCCTTCACCGTCACTTCCAGCACTGCGCCTTCACAGCCAGGACAGCCTGGTCACATTCTGGCAAGACCTGGATGAGGTGAAGGAGCATGGCTTCCTTGACACACTAAGCCCCAGAGAGGTCAACCGTCAGGAGGTGTGTCCTTGTATAGCCCTTGATCTCTGTCTGTCTGTTTGTCTGTCTGTCTGTCTGTCTGTCTGTCTGTCTGTCTGTCTGTCTGTCTGTCTGTCTGTGTCCCTCCATCATTTGAGTCATATCCTCTGAAGGCAATGTTTGAGGTCATCAGCTCTGAAGCATCCTACTTGAGGAGCCTTGGCGTAGCCGTCAATCACTTCTGGGCCTCCGAGAAGCTGCGTCGGACGGTGTCTCGACTGGAGCACCACGTTCTCTTCTCCAACCTCTGTCATGTGATGTCCGCCAGCGAGGAGTATGGAATCTCCTACCTTTTTTGTATTTTTTTGTGAAGGTTTAAAACATCTCTCCTTTTTTAGTTTTCCTGCCCGTAATGACTACTTCTACTGCCGCATTAGGTTCCTCGTGGCTCTGGAATGTCTTTTAGCAGAGTGTGTGGTGATGCCACAGTTGGCAGACCTTGTGCTCCAACACTGCCCCGGGTTCCAAGCCCTCTATGTGCCCTATCTCAGCAACATGATGTTCCAGGAGGCCCTCATCAACAAACTCATGTAAGTCTCATCTGTGGCACTTGAAATCTCGGGAGACCTTCTCCACTCTGAAGCTGCGTTACCCACTCCTTCCTCTAGGCAGGAGAACAAGAGATTTGTGTCTGCCTTGAAGACACTCGAGAGTAACTCAACGTGTCAGAGACAGAGCCTCAAGTCTTTTCTTGTCCTCCCGTTTCAGAGGATCACTCGGCTGAAACTCCTGATGGAGGTGTTCAATGGATCTGGAGGTCATATCTCTATTTCTGATGTTTTGAATGAAATATCATGCTTGTGTGTTTTTCTGATTCATAACAGAACATCTTGAAACTGACTGAACCAGATGCTCACTCGTATTTAAACCAAAAGAAGGCTATAGAGGCCCTTCATAAGGTAAGGGACTCTTGTTGTAACTGAAGTGGGGCCCCAGACTCGACTTCAGTGTACATCCCTGAGAGCTACAACCTCCTCTATATTCAGCAGTGGGATGAACAATTTTACTAATCTTACTAATCTAACAACTGGCTGGGATGAAAAACACCCACCTCTATTCTAATGGTTGTATTATTGGTCTTTTCAAAGGTCATCTGGCCTCCATGACGAGTCCAACAGAACCACGGTGAATGACGTTTTGCATGCTCTGTCTTCTCTGTCCTGGATCAGGTCATTATGCAGTGCAATGAAGGTGTCCAGGGGATGAAACGAATGGAGGAACTTGTGTGCCTGGAGATGCTGCTGGATTTAAGCAATGTTAAGGTGGGGGAAGGACGAAAATCCAGACTCAATTCTGGCGTCAAAGCAGATTCAACAGAAGGAACCAAAGAAGGCAGTTGTGTTCAGATTGGCTTTTTTCTTTTTCTTCTTGGCTTCAGTTGTTTCCGCTGATCGTGAAGGGGCGCTTTCTGTTGCAAGAGGGCCCCCTGAGACAACTGACGAAGGTCAGCTCAGATTCGAGGACCTCATTCGTTGACGTCTACCTTCACCTCTTCAATGATCTGCTGGTCATCTCACTTCAAAAGTATGCCGTAACCTCTAGTGGGACTCTAAACGGTTGCAGTGGTCTAGCTTGACTGGTAGCGCAAGCATGTCATTCACCATGGGTTCGATTTCCGAGCTCAGAATGTGCAGTCTCCGTATTGTAAGACACGGAGGGACGGAGGGCATCAAATGCTCATTTGAATGAGAACACAGAAACGGGGACCGTGAGTGAGTCGTGGTAATCCACAGGTCACATGACACTCTCTCCTCATTCCCCAGGGAGCATCGATTCAGCGTGCTCGACCACGCCTTGTTCCCCGGCCACGTGCACGTGGCGCAGCTGAACGCCAGCCTGCTGGGGCTGCCCACAGACTCCTTCCTGCTCCATCTGTCCCAGAACCACGAGGGCCAGGCCACCGCCCTCATCCTCGCCGCACCCTCAAGGTCAGCGCCGCCAACGTCATCCTTGTGTGTGCGCAACATCGTGACTCCTGCTTGTTTGCGTCTGTCTGAAAGAATCCTGAATGTTGTCACAATACGTCAGTGGGCGGAGTCAAGGTCCCACGATTGCTTAAAATGGGTCCAGTTTATTTCATGCATTTGTTCATTCATTCATGTTTTCTTTTCTTTCTTTTCTACAGGTCTGATAAAGTGGCATGGATGACAGTGCTGTCTGATCAAAATGGACTGGAATGTAAACTGGATCATTCTTAATGCATGGCTTGAAATTGTAGGAAGCTTTTATGGTTTAACATTTTAGGAACATTTATATTTTATTAACATCGACTTAAGAGTTTGCATATCAGGTCACATCACTAAATGATCACTATAATTCAGATGACTTTTGTACACTTTTATTGGAATATGAGCACATTATGATCACGTCACTTGGAAAACACGTAATGAGAATGCACTGATTGTACATCATTGTTGGAATAGTTGTATTACTGGAAATAAACTTTTATTTTTAATCCTTTTTTCTTGGTACTGGCCCATGAACCTTTACAATTACTTGTCATGTAATCGAATCAGTCATGGCAAGGATTTGAGAGATTCCAGAAACCATACTGTACAGATGTTTCTCATCCCAAACCGAGGTAGTAGAGCACAACATGCATCCTTTTAAATGAGGGCCCCTTCCCGGTAGTGCGTCGGGCAACTGTCCAGCGCGGTCGCCATGCAGTCCTGGTGCCATAGCCGCTCGGCCAGGCAGTTGAGGAAGGAGGCCACGTCTTCCAGCCCGTCGCCGACCTCTCCCCCGCTGCGCAGGACCGGCAGACCCTGCGTCTCCTGAAACCGCCGCACTTCTGTCTGGGTCACGTCGCTGTGCATGAACAGATCAAACCTCCGGGAGTCAAGGAGGGCGCCAAGAACTGTCTGTGACAATGTCTCGTGGAACTCAAGCTACTACACAAAGATGTATGCCGAGCATTGATTATTACGGTGTACTAGAAACTAGAAATGAAACGTGTGTGTCCACAAAAGGATACTTGGTGCCAACCACGATTTTCACGACTCGGTCAGATGGCGCTGACCATCGTGCAATCTGATTGGGTAGATCTTCAAAGGAGGTTCTGTCAGTGAAGGAGAACAGGAAGAGGACTGCATCCAGCTGCTCCTTACAAGACTGCAAAAAAAAAGTTTATGTTCATTGCATTTATTTTCCAACATCTAATGCATCCATATGCTGCATCCTATGTGACGCTTACGGGGAGCAAGTGGTCGAATCTACGCAACGCATTCTCTCCACAATCCCACAGCTGTAGTCTGAAGAAAAGCACTCTGCCGGTTGCCCTGAGCTTCACTGGCCAATATAACACGATGGTCTCAATACCTGCAGGGGGAAAACAAGTGGTACCATTCCAATGTCGTTCCACCTGTATACCAGCCTGTATTGGAGTGTGTGTGTGTGTGTGTGTGTGTGTGTCACCTGTCGTCTCATAGTGCACGTTGGGAATGCTGAGCCCTGCAAGACGAGCCGCCAGAGACGTTTTCCCCACTCCACTCTTCCCAGACAGGAAGACCTTGTACTGGACCGTGTCTACCGCTACATGGGGCGCCATCATGGGACACTCCAGCATGCCTGTGTAAATCAACCAGGCCTATAACGTGTGTCCACTGCAGTTGTGTAGTATTCCTTGATGTCATTGTAGAAGGACGATTTGAATTATACATTACATTAAGTTTTATATAGTTTTATATGTATATCTACAGTCACAATTAATAAACTATATAGAATGAATTGTTCAGTTTTAACAACACCAAATATCTACTCGGGGGGGCTATTGTAGGCTATGCGTTGCCTATTCATCTGAACTTTACTTCATGTTAATCATTGTAGATAATTTTGATGTTATTCAGATATAATCGTCTGGGATTAGTAATTGACATACCAAATTGCTTGCGTTTTTTCTTGAGCAGAATTCTGCTGAAGAAGTCTTTGCTTTCCTCGGAGCGATGCCAGTCGGGTGTTATAATGGACCCGGGCGACAGGTCTTGTGCCATTATAGAAAACAATCTGGAATTAGTTCACTACCCGTGCACTCTGCCTGCTAGCCTTCCTGTTGCAGCCATGCTGTTAGCGGTAGCATTACTGCCGTACTTCCAGCCTGGCTTTAGTATTTGCTGGTAGAAAAAAAATGACATTGTGGGTTATTATGGTTCGCAAGCCTAAACCGCCCAGAGTTTGAGTCGCTCAAACTCCGGGCAACCCGCCGTACTTGATGAGTTAACAGGTCAGTAGTGTGTCTCGTACAAGAGGAAACGTACACCATCTTCCGTAAACGAGAGTCCCATCACAATCCCGTGTGTCGATGTTGAGCCGCTAGGGGGCGCTAAAGCCCAGCACATCCTCGGTGCCAAATAAGACATTGTAGTTCCTACTTTACACATCCCACAAGGGAATGGTTGAGTGTTGAGATCAAATGAAAGAATCAAAAGTCACAACAGAAAACCCAGAGATATACAATGTAAAGATCCAGATGGTGTTTTTATTTGTTTATTTCAGATGAAGGGTGGGGATGAATTCCCTGCGGCCTTTAACCGTCAGGACTCCATTGTTTCCCATCGATGAAGTCAAAGACATTGGATCCATGTCCACAGGTAAAGTACATTTATGTGAAAACGTATTTATGACGGTGCCATCTTCTCGAACCTGGTGAGACAATATAATACGTTTTAAAAGACCTGCACAATGCATTTAGCTTTGTATGCATAAGCCTATACTTTATTTAACTCAGAATGGGGACATCTGATAACCCCAGATACACAATACAGCCTCCACTATGAATATATATATGTGCAATTAAATGTAGCGAAATCATCAACGTTTTATGATTGTGTATCAACTGACCCACTATGTCTAGTGTTATTTCTAATAGCACCATAATATGCAATATAGTTCTATAATTATTACAATAATACACTTTTTTTTTCAAATGTTCTTATAGTTTTTCCCTCCCAGTAGCCTATATAAATAGTTAGGTTGTTAGTAAATAGAGCTACCAAACAGCACTGCCCACCTTTTCAGCAGAAACCTCAACTAGGTTATTGGAAGAAGTGATGACAACATCCTCAGGAGAGAATTCACTCACGTCCACCTCAAAGTGAAACGTGGCCCCGGTGGTGTGGACGTGTCCTGTGGGTGTGGAGTGGTCTGAAACAGTCGTTGACATCTCCCTTACTCACTACCACTCAGACCAATCGTTATAGATGGATAGACAGATGGATAATAATACACTTATAGTAGTATAAGCACTTAGTAAGCACTATAGTATGACCTATAACATAATACTAGTTAGGTTACCTGTGAGATGGCTTGCTTCAGCGTTCTGCTGAGATAAATTACGGTTTCTTGCATCCATATTTGCTTAAAGATAAGCCATTAGTATAGCCTATTTGCCTCTAGCCTTCCCTCTGCTCCTCTCCTCAGTTTAAATGTGACTACGTGTTGACCAACTTTTATAGGGATGGGTGGTGGAAACACCGAATCTAAAGGAGTGTGTGAAATGTATCTTGCATGATGTAGCAGCCTATACCTACACACAGTGACTTTTAAAGCTACAGTATGTTTTTTAATTATTTCAAACTTCGCTAGGAGGGTCAGAGCCACATCCGCCCTGGATACCATGTTATTATTATACTTAAACCCACAATGAAATCGGAAGAACGAATGTCAAATAAAGATGGATTTCCATGGGTTCCGATAGATAAATAAATGAATGAAAGAATGTGACATCGCTGAGTGATTCAGACGCAACTAGGCGCGGTTGAACACAAGTGTGAAATTCCATGTATAGCACGCCAGAGCCACCGAGCGCGGCCCTCTACAGCTGAACAGCAGATGCCTCTCCAGCTGACCGTTGGACACAAGCACACTCTGTGGTCACGGAGAAATGTAGAATTTTTTTTATTCAACAAGGAATATGCGCACAAACAGCACAAACAGTTTTCGTTTTACTTCCAAAAATAACATAAATATATAAAATAAATAATTAAATAATCATGGAAAAGTCAGTTGTAAGACTATAGATGCAGCGTAAAAAAAGAAAGAAAAGACACGTTGGGAAAAAATAATTTACACGGTGAGATACAGAGACAGTACAAAAAAAAAACTGGAGTATCTCATTTTCTTACCCTGAGAGGAATAATCGCACATTTTCAAAAGTGTCTTAATTATTTTCTTTTACAGAACAAACTTGAGGACTGGAGAGGAAGGCCCCCTGGCCGTACAAACGTGAGCCAGTGAGTGCTGAGGAGAGACTCCCCTTGGTGGTGCCGGGCCTCCACTGGGCTTTGCTCTTAAGACTTACAGTTTGGTCCTAAATGCTAAGCAGCCCTATATCCCCCCCCCTTACATGCCTAAGACTTATTTACATGACTTTACACAGCCTGCTAATACAATATATATATCTATATATATCTATGTATTTTACACATTGATAAATTATTTTCTCTCCGTCTGTGTTGTCATGAAGTACTTCAACCGCCTCCCTGTGCTCCTCTGCCTCGTCCCGTTAGTGTCTGAGGAAGCCTCTTCAGTCATGCCACACGCCGCCAAAATAAAGGAGCGGGAGCAGCAGCAGCATTGGCGTCACCACCCCAACCCCTCCCCCTCATGTGGTCCTTCCTTATTATGATCCGTCGGTCCCCGCCAGTGAAATGGTACGGTCCGGTCAGTGCATTCAGATTCAGGCCATGTGAACGGTCCGTCTCACACGGCGAACACGCTGAGAGAGCTGGTCTGGTCCTTCAAGCCCAGAATGCTGTATGCTATCCTCTTCATGTGCCCGGGCAGACGCACGCCCACGTTCCGGATGTCTCTGCAGTGGAGGGGGACAGACAGAATGCTCCCGTTAAACGTTGTACTGTATGTCGGAGGTGACCTTAATGACTGCTTGACCTGTCAATGCCCACCAACTGGACTGGTGTTGGAAATTAGCTTCGGCTATAAACACACGTACAGTACATCACGTCACGGCTTCTGCAACTGTCGATGTTTCTCTGTACTTGTCCCTTACACGTCAATTAATAAACTAAACTTTTAGTTGCAATGGAGTTTTAGTTGCAATGCAGGAGCGTGTTGAACGCATTCGTGGTACGATTTAAAAAAGTGGCTATTCATAGACCTTTATTGGCACAGTTTGTATTCATAAACTTGTAAAGCTTCCTTAAAACAATTAGAAGCAGCTCCCCCCCCCGACGCTTCTCGGGAGGGTGGAGCAGTTGAGAATGGGAAAAATGTCAACTGTGCAATCAACTGTGCAACAAATGTTGCGCACACAATACGTCAACGTGTGTGTGTGTGTGTGTGTGTGTGTGTGTGTGTGTGTGTGTGTGTGTGTGTGTGTGTGTGTGTGTGTGTGTGTGTGTGTGTG